>JAQNCA010000027.1:20675862-20704820 GCA_029783725.1 Acanthurus tractus | reverse complement strand
ATCCGTCTGCCAATACAAATGCAGAAAGTGACGGTGGAGAGCTGGCTGCTGGCTGCTGGCTGCTGGCTGCTGGCTGCTGGCTGCGGAGCTCCGTCTCAGCGTGACATGAAAGGTTCAGTGTGGGAGTCTGGAGGACGGGCACACACATCACGGCCCTGTGGGCCAGACAGCCGCTCTCTAATTACTGCGAGGCCAGCCAGGCCCTCCCGAGACACGCCTTGAACTTTGCACAGGACAGATGGGGGCCTGCTGAATATGCAGCAGAGTCAAGCGTTCCCACTGCTAACCGCTGCCGCCTGCGTGGATAATGTCATCCCTGTTGCTCCAGAGGCCAGTTACCAGGCTAAAAATGGCTATCAACAGTTGGCTTGGAAAAAAAAAAAAAAAAGTTCAGTTTCATGAGCTGCATCCGCTCCCTGTTAAGCTGTTTGTGTTCAATGATACATATCAGTGGGAGAGGTACATTGTGTGTAATGACATAATGGTTCCAGCTTGTGGGTTCAATCTGTGTGGGGTTAAAACATGGGAACATTTCAGGATCGTTCGTCCCCCCCCCCGGGAACATCTCTAATACTTCCCCTAACAGCTCCGGCCTCTTTTTCTCAAATTAATAGGTTGCACTGGTTTGCGTTTCCAGCAGCAGCAGCAGCAGAAGCAAGTGCTTTAATTTTAAAAAATATGTCATCGTTAAATAAAAAGAGCCCTGCACGTCCTCACAGGTTGTAAATCGTCGCTTAGCAACTACGAGAGGCACAACCAGCATCCCACCCCCACCCCCCCACCCCGCCCCGAGTATCTGTTCGAGAGGAAAAAATGCTGAGTGGACACTGAGCCTGAACTTCGATAAACAGAGTTACGGAAGGAGCTCAAACTTCCGGCCCTCGGGGTGCAGATCTGCACGCCACGGATGACACAAGCGCTGAGCGACGAGCTGAGGAAACGTTTCTGGCCACTGAAAGGACGCCTCTCTCAGGACTTGCAGGGTTGGAGGTGGGTGGGTGGGTGGGTGGGGGGGTGCTGAAATAACAGCTCGCACAGGGAGGGATGAACAATGGTGAAAGGGCTGCCGAGCGGGAGGCAAAGGAAGGAGTGCTCGGGCGCCAAATAATTAGCCGCAGATAACGAAGGCTCGGCGGAGGATGACCATTGTTCGGCTCCTTCACGCGGGAGTTAATTCACCCCGCTGACTCACCCGCACGGTCTGTAGGTGAAGACAATATAGCTCTCCTCCTGCGTCCTCTCAATAAAGGTCACACAGGTGTGCTTCTCCCAGTGCCGCATGGCTTGGCGGAATATGGCCCGCTGGCTTCCTGAATGGGATGACAGAGAGGGTGAGATCAGTGGAGCTGACAAGAACACACACACACACACACACACCCTCACACACACCCTCACACACACTCACACACACACACACATGCAGCATTTTTATAGGAAAGTGGGGAAAAAAGAAAAGGAGGCTGCTGGGAATCACTCGAAGACACCAAGTTGGATAGAAAGTTACTGGAAATGAAGTCACGACGAATGTTTGTCATCATTATGTCAATCTTTTATTACATGTACAGGTTTGGAATGATTATAAACCATGGCATTTAGCAGCCGTTGATGTTTTGTTAAATTTTAGAGCAACAGAAATTAATTACATAAAGATGGCGCCTCAATAGTTTATTTCCAGCAGCGACTCCCCCTTTTTTTTTGGAATTACACAAGCGAGACACCACCGACAGCACATGAAGAGCTGTTGTTTTACACTTCTGAGAACTTTAAAGAACTTTAGAGGCTGTTATTTTGACTTCCAGTTGTGCTCATTATGAATATTTTCTCTATGAATAAGCAGTTGTTTGTTACTTACCGCTAAAGTTACCGCTGATGACATATGGAATAACACCGTCGGGCCAAACCCGCTCGGGTCTGGAGGTGGCGGCCCTTTTGCGTCGGTGTGAGCCTGGTCTGCTCTGATTGGTGGCTCCTAAAAAAACCAAACAAAACAAAAACATCATTAATGATTTGATTAATTTGTGTGTCTGAGGGACCGAATGTTCCTCCGGCATTTTTCTAACAAGCATAAAAGCTTTTCCCTCAGATGACAAAAGAGACTTTGATTCGACAAAAAAAACTACAGGACATAATTTAAAGTTTGAAGAGGAATCCTAATTATTATTTCTCATTTAGAAAATTACATTAACGCCCTTAAGAAGGCGTTCGTTCAAATGACACTGCTCTTCTTGTTTTGCACAAATGGATTTTATTGAAGCTTGAACTCTTTCTTCTTTCAAATTAATTTTGCCATTTTAATGTCACTCAGACGTTCATAAATGCAGAGTAACCATGGAGACTAAGCTCCCACCTAAACCTGGTGATTAGTGATTATAATGAGAAACACCAATATGTGAACCACACACAGCAAAATCTGCCTGCTAAACTTCATTATGCTGCATCCCAAAGATCAAAAATAATGTCTGATCATATATTTTCTTTTACAGTCGACTCACTGAATGACGCCGGCTGTTGGAAAAAGACTGAAAAGGTTATACGCAGTTACATAATTACTTTGGCTTTGATTGGTATTTTACATTTAAGTTGAATTTCAAGAAAATAAAGGAACTAAATCAAGGAGACAAAAGTGTCTTAATGATCTGTTTTTACATTTTGAATCAAGTGAAAATGTCAAGCAAACCTTTTAAATTTTAATTGTGAGAAAGTTTTGTTAAGAATTACATCACAGCAGAAAAGGAAGTGATGTTTCAAAGCTTCATTTCCTGCAGCAACGTCCCCTTTTTTAGCATAAAAAATACATAAAAACAGCATGTTTTACCTTGGAAGTAACACACGCTGACTTTTTATCATGTGTGCTACATTACATCATCATTCAGAAACATAAAAAAAAATCCTCAGAGAGTAAAAGGAAGATGAGTAAATGTGTGAGGGAAAGAAAACCTCAGCAGTCTGATGACCAAAGCTGAAAACTATGGAAAAACATCGTCAATGCAGCGGGGAAATTTAACGAGTTTGCTGGAAGAAGTTTGCAGTGATGAAATCATCTTTTTGAATATGAAATGTACCGCTGTAACTTTACATTACAGACTTGTTTTCATTTTATCTGAAGGATCGATGACCTGGATGTTCTCAGGTAAGTCAAATAAGTTCATGAAACTCGACAGAATCAAAACTGCACATGGAAGCTTTTTCCTGTTGGGAGTCGATAAATAAAAAACCTCCGGCACAAAGAGTCTCTTTATTTTGGACATCACCTGGATGACCCCGCCGAAGGCCGCGAGCTGAAACATGTTTGTCCCCATATGACATCGTTATTTTTTTTTTTTACCGTAAGTACCGCTGTAGAAACAAAAACAAGTACATCTGGTTTCAGAACATTCTGCACGAGGTTTGTTCCACAACAATACCTTTGAGCTGTGCGAGCTACGAGCTCTCGTCTTTTCTGCCTAAATTGGATTAACATGCAAGCCTGAGTTTGCAGCAAGGATTTCTTTTTTTTTTTAATTTGCTGGAACAATGTGTTCTGTTGAATTTCAGTCTGCAGGAGTAAAAATCTTAGCAGCCTGGCGAGATCAATTAGCACATACACTTGTGCATGTGCTGAGGGAAAAGTCTGATAACGGCCAAATCTGCTCGGTTAACTGATAAGAGGAAGAGTGCTGGAGAGACAGAACTTGTGTAAGATGTGTTAATTACAGTAACATGATAACATCTACCACCTTCATTCATGGTTAGACAGGGAAGGTTTTGAGGTCAGAGGTTTTATTATTATTCTGATCATGTTTTTCAACTTAAGTGGTGATTGATAAGTTCATGGCCTGAGGTGGAAGGAGTCAATTTTAGAGGCTATTTCACGTCTAATTAGCAGTATAATCCCCTTTCTGTATTTGAACACTTGGTAAAGCTTTTTGGTGCATACAGATTCCTTCTTTGTGGAAGTCTTGGACCTTAAAGCGGCCATAACTTCATTATCACTGTTAAAATGGCAACCTTTGATATCTTCTTCTTCATTTTTAAGGAGAAATAGAAGTCTGAGGGTGATTTGATGACAACACAACGGTCAATGTCCATTTTTTCAGATGGTCTGGACTATAAATGACCCCAAACAAAAAAGTTATAGCTTCAAACTTTCTGTGTTATCAGGTAAAGACTTAAACTGCACCTATATGTGACAAACCTGTGTGATTCATCTTCTCCTGCCTCGGGCCACAAACTTATTAATCAACCTTCGTATTTGATCAAAAGTGGCTGCTCTTTGATCGAAAAGAGACACGCCCACACCTGTGACAGGGAGGAAGGTGAGCGCGCAGCTGCTGTTTTCAGATTTACGATCAGTGAGAAAGTCTTTTGAGGTCAAGTCCAAGACAAATCTTCTTAAATCTGTTTATTAAAGTGGACCGAGGTTGCTGATCACAATGAAGGGACCTGTGTGTGTGTGTGTGTGTGTGTGTGTGTGTGTGTGTGTGTGTGCGGCCTGAGGAAGGTAAATGAAAACAAAAGATTACACTGAAGACATGTTGTGACCATCCTTGATGTGCTTTGAAAGGATTCATGCCACTGTGCTGATAGTGGGTTTCTTTTTTTTTTTTTACCTTTTGAACACCGGAGTTGCCTTTCAACAACACAAAGTGGACAAATTGCTAGTCAGAGATGAGTGTACACACACTTTGTCTCCTCCTGGAGCCATAAGTCTCCTCTTAGCTCCCTGCTAAAGAGGGTCACCGTTTAATCACACTAAAAAAAATTTATCTAAGAGCAGTTGAAACATGTTTTTTTTATAATCCTGTGAAATGTGTCTTTTGCTCAACATGCCCATTAACCTGGATTGAAAAAAACCAGCCGACTAACACTGTTCAAGCACAGACGGCGACATGCAAGCACTTGTAGGCTCATGCTCACCTACAATTTATGGGATTGTGAAGCCTATTGGTCCCCGCTGACTCACAGCTGTTGCTTAAATGCTGCTTTTCATTTTTAAGAACAGCATTTAACCCGACAAAGCCGGCAATTGCTGTCGAACACGGTGATACAGGTGTAGCAACGTGTGGCGATAACACGACGGCTTTTTGCGGGCTGGAACGTTTTTTAAAGGAGAGAGCTCGTGAAAAAAGTCAAAGCAGGATTTCCGACAGGTGCTGCCGCCGACTCTCGCTTTGAGAGGATCTGAGTGGTTTGTCGTGGTGGGTGTTAGAGAGTGAAATGTCTCTGTGTACAGAATTATTCCTTAATGAGAAACAAAATTGTTGGAACAATAGTTCACTTCAGGGGCTTTTTATCTGGAGTGACAAGCCAAAACACTTTGCCTCGGCGCTGTAATGAGGACTTTTCACCTCAAGCTGTGATCTTTGAAGCATTTTTTTTTTCTCTCTGTACTTGTTACCTGCGTCTGTGTGATTAACAGTCTGGACGGTTCTCTGAGCCAAATCTATTATTCTGTCCACTTTAAACGATCGCAGGTCCTCCTCGTCCAGAGCGATGTCTCCCAGAAAGGCAGCTGAAACAGACAAAAAAAAGAGAGAGAGACAGCACATGTCAGTCGACTGTGAGGCAACTCAACAATACAGTGCATCAGTCTGAGCCGCCCAGTCGCCTCGAGCGTTTCCTGCCGCTCAGACTGAGTGGGATGCATGGAGGCTCAGTCTGAGCGCTCGTGGACGGGCACTTCACCATGTTACATACATATAAAAATACATACTTCATTTCTTCCTTGAGTTTTTTTCTGTTTACCCTTTACCTCGCCGTGGAGTAGAAATAGATTCGTGTTTGGATAAGAGGAACGCCGCCTTCTCTTGACTCCAAAATTACAGGACGGAAATGTAAGCAACACACTGCACGTGGCCTCCAGGAGGCTTCGTGCAAATGAGGGGAGAGCATGAACTCAGAAACCTGACCGCTGACCCTGATTAATTGAGCGATCGTCCGTGCAGATGTTAGGAAACGGCGGAAAAAAACTCACAACCGTGCGCCTCGGTATCCAGGAAAGTTAATGAGAGCCATCAGATATGACACGGTGAGACACTGACACCGCCTCGACGGGGAAATATGGGGCACCTTGAACAAGTAATAGCTCTTTAATGAGGCCAAGGAGAGGGAAAAATAACCAAACAGTCCCACTTTATGAGGAATGTGCTTTATGGGATTCTTTATACTAAATGCCCCATTTCTGTGGAGGATCAGCCAGGAGTCCTCCCCGCAGAGACAGGGCGCTCAGTTTTACAGGCTTTAAACACCAACACGTCTCTAGAATTTATTGCCCAGCTTGTATACAAAGTTTAGGGAGAAAGAGGGTGAGGGGGGGTGGATTTGTTGGGGCTGATGGAGGTTTAAGTAGATGCAGAGGTGGAGAGTGGGGCACTGTTGCAATCTGTGTTTGTATGAGCAGAAGATCACAAAGAGAAGGGAAGGAAAGTGAGGAGGAAGGCACATCGCCGCCGTCCAAGCTGCAGCTCTTAAAAAGGGAAGGCAGATGTGGAGCAGAGAGAGAAAATGACAACCTTCTGGACTTGTGTTTGGAGGTTAGCGCGGTGGAGGGGAGACCAACCCGGAGGGATAACAAGCCCAGGGAACCACGAAACTACAGAGTTAATAGGGGTGATTTACACTGGCTGTGTTTGTCAAAAGTTAAAAATCTGTAAATCTTCAGGGCGATTGAAGCTAGCCTTACTGTTACAGTTCGGTTTATTCACAAAACAGCTAAAACACAGGTGGCAGCAGGGTGTAATGAAGATATGTGCACTGGCACAACCTGATTAGCTTGAGATTAGGGGGCAGATCGTGTTTAAAATCTATGTTTATCAATGTTATGTCTAGATTCTTTAAAGAAATCCAACAAAAATAACCTTTAAAACAACTAAATGGTCCAAAGACCCTTATTTCATTAGTCTAAACGTTGGTTAAATAGTTAAATGCAGGAAATAGAGACATGTATTAGGTGAAAATAGTTGTTTAAACTAATGGATTTCAATTAAAGTAACTATTTTAGACAAACTTAGCCATTTAAGGTTCCGTTTAAGGACACTTAAGATGAAGAAAGTGACATTTTAAAGTGTTCCTCTCATTCCACACCTCTGAACATCTGCAAACCACGCAAAGGCTTAAATTGTGAATTACACAAAAAAGAAATCACGATGTGCAGATGAATGTGGTTGTGTTTATCCAGAGAGGGTTGACTCTGGGACGACTGGACTTGATCTTATTTAGTTTTCTTTCCTTTTCTGCAGTGAAAACATCCACAGGAAAGGCCTTTTATCTCCTGCGCTCCCATAAAAGTTAAACCCAGGTCTGAGACCAGAGAAAAAGGGATGAAAAGCACAATAGAAACAAAAGACAAAAAAAAAAACAGCTGGCTTTCATTCCTATTCAGAGTATTATTGAGACAATCTGGATTTGGCTCGAGTGGGTGCAAACCAGTCTTCCCCCCTGCAGGTCGTAGAGGATGCACAACGTTGGGAATTGGAGGCTAATGACAGCAATAAGAAAAGGTGTAGATGTTCGCCAGCAAGACGGGGCACGCACAGAGGACGGGTTTAAATTCCAAAGGTCAGAGGGATCCTCCAATTTCTGCTCGCAAAAGAAAAAAACACTAAAACACCGATTCACTTCAAATCCCCGAGACACAAACCAGACTACTGACAACCAGCACTCATACTGGGAGCCGCTGCCAAAAACACCACTGATAAGGGAAAGCTACCAGCTGTCGAGCAGTATAGGATGAATAAACTGACTACAGAAGGACATTTTTCCCTCTTTTATCTTCACATTCTTTATGATTCCCGGAATCGCCTGAGCGCTGAAAGGAACAGGCAGTACATGAACAATTAAGCCGCTGTCGTATTAGACCATAAGCACTGAGGAAAAGTATTCAAAACAACTCTTCTCAACTCTTTTTTTTTTTTGCACTCCACCTTGCCTGAGGAAAAAAAAAAAATCAAGCACCGATCGGAGGATGTTTCTCCTCTCTTGCACTCTCAGTTTGCACATATTAGCGGTGTTATGTGCAAGCTGTGACCAAATAACGAGGTGCAGCTTTTTTTCCTCCCACCCCCAGGAGGTTCAACGAGGGCTGTGCACTCTGCCCAATCACCCAGCACCGTGCTGAAGACAGGCCGCTTAATCCGCAGTGTCATTGTTCTCAGACAACAGTGGAGATTGAAGTGAGCAAATGCACGGCCCGCCGGCATTAGGACTCATTTCCCCCGGGCACAGCAGTCGTCCTGGAGACGCTGTTGCAGGTTTATGGAAAGACTCGCAGGGATTGTGAATTAATCCCCTTGTCTCCTGGCTTTAATTATCCACAGACACACGGTTTTAAGAATCTTTTGTACACAACTCTGGGCTAGGATTGAGGACAGGCTATGGAGAAAGGTGATAAACTCATCTAGATACGGAGCGCTGTAATGCTATGAAGTACAAACACAGAGAGACTCGTGTGTTGTACTGTAGATTAAAACCCAGTGAATGTGGCAGATGGCACATTGCTGCTTCTCTTCCCAAACATTATTCATTACCGTAATGACAACAGCTGCAGTTATAATACTAATATCTTTGCAGAAGAGTTAGGTAATAGTTTTCGGTGGCTGTTCTGGTTCATATGTGCCTTTTTAGTTGGAGAAAACGACAAAAAGGAACTTTGGTTTGAGTAAAAATCCATTTACGAGTGTGTTTAGATGAAACAAACTAATGACATTAACCTGAATCTAATAAAATGTTGGCTTGAACACATTCGATGTGTGAAAAAGACCGAACTCCCCCACTGTCATTGGGGTTTTTTTTTTTAAGTTAATCTGAACCATCATAATCCTTCTCATCTCAGACTGCCCCCATCAATCAGCCTATCCAGTCAGATTACACATTAGATCTCAATCAAATTAATCCCATTGATTCGTGTAATGCCCTAGCCTCGACCTCCACCGCTGCGGTGTCAAATGCTGCAGGACTATTCCCATAAATCTCCTTCCGTGAATACCAGACCACGACATCTGCCACTGAAACCTGCACAAACATCAATACTAAGCCCAAACAGACACTAACACCAGCCTATATTTAGAAGGACAACTCCGCTGCGAGGCCATGGTTTTGCGCTCGCAGACATTTAGACAGCCTTTCCCCCCCAATCCAAGACCCAATGATGAGGGGATGAGAAGGCCCGGCCAATATGTAAGCCTTAAATGCATCACAATGCCCTGGCACCGCCTTTCACAGCCTGTGTTTGGTAACAAACGCCGCATTTGAATTCCAATGGAGGCCAATAGTATATTGCATTAAAGGTGATTACCATCTAATGACAGTGTAAGTATCACTTTTCAGGTTTTATTCTGCACCGGCCCTTTCTGCCACATGCTGGTCAGTGCAGCCACTGTCCCTCTAAACCAACCACCACCACCACCACCGCATGGAAAAAAAGAAGAGAAGAAGTGAAGCAGCAAAGCCTGCGTAACATGAATAACAAGACAAAAAGAAGAAGAAGAAGAGGCATTATCCTAATTAAGGAATGATGAAGTGTATCATGCAGGCCTGTTGTCATGTAATCATACCTCTGTCCCCTGTAAAAACAACACCAGCTGTTATTTCTTCAGCAAATGCTTACCTTGACATTTCCTAACACTGCAATTTCAGCTCAAGGCAGGAGAACGGGGGGGGGGGGCAAAGAAAAAAAAGTCTACTTATCTGCTCTCTGCTCATTTCAAAAAGTTAACTAAGGTATAATTAGAAGAGAGACTCCGGCAAAGTCTCAAGCTACTGCCTGAGATTCGAGTAATTATTTTCCAATAAAAGCCTGAAGTCTCATCAGCCGCAGATGAGATCAAGACTGAGTTACTGTCACCAGGCTGCAGCTTCGGTCTTGACAAAATGAGAGCGGCATCAGATGCAAAAGGGCACACAGCGAGAGGCTGCCTCCCCTTTAACGTTTCACACTCCATCAAGCCCATTAGCAGATTGGATTTCCCAGCTCATCCTTGCAAATGATTACTGATATACCCTACTGCCAGTCGAACCCCCCGTAATGACTCATCAGCTCGCCAGCCATTTGTCTTTTTTGATGTCAACGATACACAGCCTTTGAGCTCCTTTCACGGATGAATAATTCATCCCCACGCGGCAGGGATTTTCACCTTTGACAAAACTTATTTTGACCATCCAAACCTCATGTTTCTGGTTTGGAACGGCAGACTAACACACAGGCCGGTGTGAGGAAAGAGCAGGAAAAAAAAAAAAAAAAGAGATGTCCTAAGCAAAGTTTAAATGGGTTTGTGGATGAACTAAATCCGGATGATAACTTCAAACCTCAACACTTTCCATAAATAATAGCTGAGGAAAAACACCACAAGTATTCACTGGAGGTGAAGTAAACAGAAAAACAATCCCTCCTGATAAACAGCGACGTGGTGCTGATTAATTATTTAGAAAAAACAAATTGTGAATAATAAAGAGGCGATTGCTAAGCTGTTCATTACGGCAGGCTAATTGGGCGTCATTTGAGCCATTTAAATGAGCTCCACATAGGTCCCATACCCCGACTGGTATTAATGTAATGCAAGATTACTTATTACTCAGCTCGGACAACAAACATATTGTTCCAACTAACGCAGCCAGATCATGCCAATAGATTGGCTCCCTAATCAGCTGAACCCTGCAGAGACAGAAGTGGCAGGGGTCCTGTAACGTAAAAAAAACACCCAGTGTGGGCTCGGCTGTGCAGCCTGAATAGCATGATAAAAGAAAAACATCTACTTAAGTGCTGCTTAAAGGCCCGATCATTAAGTTGAACAGCCAGCCCCATCACGCTGCTGGAGCTGAACCGAGGGACGGAGCTCTGCAATGTGACTGTCAGCTGCCATGTTGTTTTTTTTTTTAGAGGCTCAGATGAACAAAAGTTGTAAAGATACAAACTTTCCATGAAGGAGGCGACTCACAGTCGACACAAGGCGACAACTTCATGTTAAAAATTTATGCCGATGCTTTTTAGCAGAGGATTGTTTTACATCTCGACATTGTTTTCATGCACGGCGACTGTCTGGTGAGTCGTCATGATGTCGTGGCTTTTTTAAGGGGCCCTTGAGAGCAAATGAGGGACACTTTTGTGAATAAAAAAAAACCCCGACTGAGGAGAATATAAACAAGTGAAACATTGTCATTAAAAGTTTTCAAGTTGTTGTGTTTCAGTCACAGTCAAAGTTCAACCCTGTGAGGCAACAGAAACGGCACAAGACTTTGTCAACAACAACAACAAATTCTTCAGAGGCGGCGAGCAGATTGTGGACGACCCGGCGAGCCGCCCTCGTGAAAGGCCTGCACTCACCTCACCTGAGCCACTGTGGCACAGCGCGACTGGCCTGCCCGCCACCTTCCAGCCGCACTTTCCCTTGGCACCGGGTGAATGACCTACAGTCTGTGTGTGAAAGTGTGTGAGCCAGTCAGAGGGAGGAGAAAACCGGGGGGGGGGAATGAGAAAACCACTTGCGTAAGAGACGACAGGACAAGAAGGTTTTCTTTTTTTCTTCTTCTTCTTCTTCTTCTTCTTCTCTTTTTCAGGTCGTCCTGTCTTGCAGCTGAGGCCACAGCAGCACAGACGCTCAAACCCGAAGCACGCATCCAAAACTCGAACGTGCACAACAGGCGACACAGCCAGACGATCCCGTCACAAGAAGCCTCATGTAGATTAAGATGTCTGCTTCATGAATGAATGCATGCCTACACGCCACAACCGGTCGCTGCTTTTATCATCATCATTTAGGCGGAGCAGACAATGAGTGCGACTGGTTCTCATCTATTTTTCATTTTGAAAATGAGTGGATCTAATCTGAGGGGGTTGTTAGGCTCTTAAATGACTTCCTGGGACGCTGCCAAGTTTGCAGTTCTGCAAACTAAGGAATTTTCCACTGGTTAACTTCCTAAATAGACGGCATTACTTCAGTGTTATTGCACTGCTCTCTTCAATCAATGCACATTTCTGTCATGACCGGTACAAGAGATGAGTTATTTAATCCTCTAGCAAATGTGAACATTATCTGGGATTTTTATGGCTTAACTGGGGAGAAGTTGCACACAAAGGTTGTGGCAGGAAATGAGGAACTTATTTAGCACAAATTTCACAAAATAATCACAACTAGGTCAACTGGCCAACCATCAATAACACCTGAGCCTTTCTTTCCATGTGCTGTAACTTCCCTTTCATCACATGACCAATCAAATAGTAAAAAGCCCCTGACATGGACTATCAGTGTTAAGCCGGGACAGCCATGCAGGAGACGAATTCTCCTCGCAGAGAATTCCTTGCGTTTCAAACTTCACCCGGCTGTAAGCATTTTCCCGGGCGGAAGCAGCGTTACATGAAAAATGCTGACCTGCAGGCTAGAAAGTGATCAAATACAGTCAGTGCAGCAGTGTGCTTGAAAAATGAAGGTGGAAAAAAAAAAGGGGAGAGAGAAAATCAATATTTCAGGAATCATCAAGTCTGTACTAGTTATAGTTCATGGAGTTGACAGTAGTGAAAAATGTCTCTGGTGTATTGCAACCGAATGGGGAGTGAAAAAAAAAAGGTAAAGCTGAGAGATCCAGGACATTTTACTGCTCGGTAAGAAGGAAGAAAAGCAGGTGGGTGTTGGAAGAGCCGGAGACTGGGAGGGTTAAGAGAGTGGGAGTTTGTACTTGTGACCGTCTCCAAACCACCTGTCTGCAGACGGACCCGGAGGAAACCATAAACAAGACTGCTCTACATTCAAAAGAGGGACAAACGAGGGTTCGCTAATAATGACAACATCCTCACAAACAAGACAAACACTGGAGTGGAAACGTCCCGAGAGCTGAGTAATCTGTCCTACATAAACCTCTGTTCTGTAACAAAGTCTGGGGGGAAAACAAAAATCACTTGAAATGTAAACACAGCATCATGAAGTCGTCGGTCAGTTTAGCTCTCATCATTCAGAAAGCGTCCGAGCGCCTCGTCCTTGTGCAGTTTCACCACACGAGTGATGCAAAACAATCTGGTGAGCCCACTTGAATGACTCAGATTAAACAGGGAGGCAATAACAGGAAGCAACATCTTCACCGACTTGTACACGGGACACGGTTCATCTGCAGCCTGACCCCCTTTTTCTTTTTTTATATATGTTGACGCAAAGCCACGACACTCCTAGAGGAAAAAAAAAGGATCTTTACGTCTCCCTCGACCACTTTCTCCGCTTCTCAGGAAGGAGCTGAGGGAAAAAAGGGAACAGCAGAGAGTTCGAGGTCTGACCCGCGTTTATACCCGACTGCCACATCAGAAATCGTCAAATGCCAAAGTCAGAAAGCACTTCCAGGACTTTAGAGGTCATTTTGACTGAAGCCAACTCTCTGTATCTGTAACCTGAATACTTTCACCAGATGGAAAACACAATCTGTTCAAACTCCCCCAAAGGGATTTGGCAAGACAGTGAGTTCACAGTACACGTACACACACACACACGGACACACACATACAATGACAAGTCAGATATGCTTTTGCCAGAAAAATTTTGGGAAAATATGCAGGTCTCCCCGGACCAGAAAAAGAAGCAGACATATTTATACCTTGAGCCGCAAGACAACGGCCAACTAAATTATGTGTGCATAATTTCTGAGCTCCACTGTACTCTCCTCTCTCCCCTCCTCCACTTTGTTTTAGTGGCCGTGTGAACAGCCGGTGGAAAAAAAAAAAAAAAAAAAAAGGCTATTTGTGCAGTGACAAGAAAGAAAGAAAGAAAGAAAGAAAGAAAGACAGAAAGAAAGAAAAAAAAGCCCAGCAGAATGAGAGCAGAAGAGTTTTAAAATGAAAAGTGCAGATTTTTCCTTTGTTTGCTCAACATCTTTCCTGAAATAAAACACAGAAGACAGCCTGCATGAAAAAAGAAGTGGATTTGTGACAAACAGCAGGCTGATTGCAACAAACTTTTCGACAAAACACTTGAGCAAAAAACTTTTCAAGACTGGAGAGAAAAAAAACCTATTCAGAGACTCATCCTTTTTTTCTTTTTTTTGTGTGTGTGTGTGTGTTATTCTTACAAACCCTGCAGCCACTCTCTGAGCTGGGTTATCCTAGGCTACTCAGTGTGTGTGTGTGTGTGTGTGTGAGAGAGAGCTTCAGATGTTTCAAACTGCACAAACTATGTCAGTCACTGCAAAACAAATGCACATAATGTCCACCAAAACCTTTTCCAAACTACATCCACGCGCTGTCATCTCCCTCAAAACAAAGCGTCTCTCTCTGCTCGAGCTCTCTGCAAGATCCACAAACAGATTCGTGGCATGTTTCTACCTCCACGGAAAAGGTAAAAAAAAAAAAAAAGAAAAAGAAAAATCACACAGCCTTAGAAGCAAAAAAAAAAGGGGAAAAAAAATCTCACCAGCTTTACAGGGATCCTTGTAGTCGATCGCCTCTGATGTGGCAGTGGGTTCCACATAGTAGCCCGGATCAATCGCTTCCAAATCGATCGCCAATATCACGCCGAGACAGGATAGGAGAAACAAACATCTCGCCGTGAGATCCATTATTGTTGTGGGGGGAAACGGCGAAAGGCGAGGGATAAAGGTAAAGGAAGAGAGAGGGACGAGAGAGGGACAGAGAGAGAGAGAGAGAGAGAGAGAGAGAGAGAGAAGAGTGAGTTAGAGAGAGAGAGAGAAAGAGAGAAAGAGAGAGAGAGAAAATGGGAGGTTTTTTTGGGGGAAACGAGATCCCTCCGGAGGGCGGGTTTTAAATCCAGCCTCTCCCCGGTGTCTCCTCCGCTCTGGGGGCAGTGATTTCTCTCCTCCAGCCCGGAGCTCGGGGCTAGCGCACAGCACTGCCCGACAAACTTTGATGATATGGCAGCTCGGCGGGGGCGGCGGAAGACGGCCTTTTACCCCGGTGATGCCCCTGTGCGTTTTTATTATTGCCCCCCCTGGTTGGTCCATCAGGGGTCCTTGAAGTGTGGAACTGTAACTCGGTTGACGTGATATTTAAGAATGAATAATTTGGTAGTTTCCCTTGTGCGGTCTCTAAAGTCCTGGATTTTATAGTTAGTTTTACTATTAAACGGAAAAGAGTTGGGGGGAAAAAAGGCGCTGTTGCGTTCAAATGTTGCTCTTATTGTCAGTAAAAGTGCGTAAAATTTGAAAAGTTTTAAATTAAACTGTTTAGCTAGTTGGATGATAAACTATTTTTCCTTCTACAGTTTAATTAAACTCCCACCTTTGATTCATTATTCCAAGAGCGCAGGAGAGGCTTGTTATTCACGCAAACAAATCGAAAATAAAAAAAAAAAAAAAAAAAAACAAACACGTGCGCACACAACTCTATCCGTCCACGTGGGCTATCACGCATTTCGCTTTTACGCACGCACGCACGCACGCACGCACAAACAAAACAAACAAACAAACAAACAGCCTGAGCTTGACCTTTCTAGGCTTTAATTACATATGAGGAGTCACGGGCAAATTGAAGTGATTGGAGCGCCACCTTTTGGTAATTTGCGCAACAGCAGGAGTTCGGCAAACATTTGAAAGTAGTTCAGTTTATTTTTTGGAATCGTTGACTCATCAGGTTCAGTTCTTCTACAGAGTGTTCTCCTGGACTGTAAGTCTCAGTTCTTCACAACATCAATAAATCACAATTATAATACTGTTTCATTTGCTCATTTGTGCTGTTTACTTTTCTCTTGCCTCTTTCAGACCCTCTAGATAAATTTCAAACATAGTAGAAATTACATAAAGTCTTGTTATTATTTTTATTGATATCATTTCCTGTAGGTGTGAGTCAATATTAGTTCTAGTTTAGTCTACAAATACTAGAGTGCTTCACATTTCTACCCACTGATTCAGTATATAGACTTTCAACTTTGACTTTTATTAATCAATAGAGTTTGACATCAATCTTAATGTACACAAAACGCAGGAAGCTAAGCTCTCCCTCAGTTTTTTCTCAATTTATCACACTTGAGCCAATTTATTGCTCTTAATATGTGTTGGGGATTAGATGAGGAGACCTCAGAGGGTTTACTCGAAGATCCACTGCTGCTGCTGCTGCTGATGATGATGATAGTGTTGATGATGATGATGGGAGGCTACGCCAGCTTCGTTGTTCTCAATCCATTTGTTTGTATAAGTGGAAAGAGAAACACTCCTCTCTTTATCTTATCTGACTGCTGCCTATGTGTGCAATTGAAGACAGGATGTCTGCTGAGAAGAGTGGGCTGTATTTATGCTGTTGCTGTAAACACAGCAGTATAACCATCACGCATGAGAGTAAACGCCCGCATTATATTTCCAATAAGAGGAATCGCACAGCTTGCTCAGCGCCACAAGTGTTGAACACACAGGACCAAATATTTAGATTTGCAAACAGGGAACACAGTCAAGTGTTTTCAGGCATATCAGTTTGTTTTACTGTGGCAGTTTCAAGCAAAAGAGTCCGTATAGAGTAATGTGATGACAAGGTACAGATGTGAAATATTTCTTGGTGTATGAAACATGAGGTTATACAGGAAACCAATGTAATGAATACTGTTTATCATAAATATCAACAGATGTGAACTTTTCATCTCTCACTGCTTTTCAGTGCAACTTAGGAGCACAGTCAACATCAGGCACCTTTGACAATATATTGTAGCTTCTAAAACACATAATTATGACCAATACTGAGGTTTTATTAGCTTTCAAGTTCGCCTCTTAATATAATATATTTTTGGGCTATCCTATGGTGAGGTTGTTTATCATGGTGACAAAGACCTTCAGCGCAAAAAAAGCAATTATGATAATGAAATACTGTTATGATGTGAATTTGATTACAGCGATAAATAATATCAGAGACAAAACAAACATTCAAATTTAGTTATCTCTCAAATATGGAGACATCCAGTTATAAAATCTAAATGCTTGTCTACATTCCTGGTAACTATACTCGCCCAGGCTTATGATAAATGAGACGCACAGGAGATAAAGACAAGAGGATTTTAACTTAATAAACAGATTTTTTTTTGCACTTCTATCCATTTGCAGCCTGTACAGTTGCATTATCACAGTCCAGGTAGATTGCAGAAAATCCTCATGATATTATTTTCCGTCGACAACATGTTGTTAATCCTGCTGTCAGACTTTGCTCATTAAAGTCAGAGGTGTATGAAGGGAGCACAGACTGTAGCCCCATGATCTCCACTGCAGTGTTACTTCAGCCGGTGCTACCCATCTGTACACAGAGATTAAGCCTCGTAGCAGCTCAGCACCAGCCGACGGTGACTGCATGGCCTTTTTCCGACCATCTCAGCTGGGGAGCACTGCTCAGGAGGAGGTGAGGCAGGTGCTCTGCATGGTTGCAGGGTGGTGTGTTCATCATTGCAGGGAGGGTACAGTCTCATCAGCAGGCTGCGACTCTCAGACGCCTCTGGCTCAGCACCGGTTTCCATCGGACGCATCACAATGTGAGCCGAGATCGTCACTGCTGTAAAAAGGGCACAGTGAAATGAATGAACTCGCAGTCCAGAAAATGTTGCAATAAACCTACTTATATTGAGGAATATATTAAGCCGAATCAAATTAACATTTTAATAAGTGCAGCTCCCTTTTGTACACAGCCTCCTATTCGCACTCATTAAGATAACTGAAAGCGGAGGCAGTCGTTTTTTACTCTGCAGTCAAAACAGGTTTTATGTTATTGTGAGTGACTTATAAATAGAAAATACAACTGACTTTTACTTTTCAAAATACCTGCTGTGACTCTGAAATGAGAGGACATCTGCGAAAACAGATGTTTTATGAAGCAAGGTCCTTAATTAAAGCAAAAACTGTCATTTTTAAAAATCTCTCTTTATACTTTTTAAAATCTCAGTGTGTATCTAAGTTGAAAGCACATTAAGCTACAAAATACAGTCATGAAATGGGTTAGGCATTACCACTAAATGCTTTTTTAATTAATTATTCATATTTTAATAGTCTCTCCTCACAAAAAATATGCTTCAGATTTATTTCATGGCATTGTGGTTGCCATGGCATTCAAGATGTGCATAAGCTTCCCAAAATCGAAAAATCTGCTTCGGGTTGTTTGGATACAAATGTGGGCAGTGTGAAAGCAGAACCGGCACGTTGCATAAATCAACAAGTAGAAGCCACACGAGCTATCACATTAGAGATAATAAGGAACACAAAAGGCTCCAAGAGAAACGTGGCCACATCGAGAACCTTCAGATGTTTAAATGAGACGCACCTTTGGCTCATGGGCGCGAGCCGGCGTCACAACCTCACCAGCTTGGCTGAGAGATCCCACTCTACTTGGCTGCGCTCCTCGAAGGGTCACTGTTATCGAAGTGGGGGCTTTCTGCCCTACTGACACACAAACAAAACCGCTCAGCACTAACAGCTACACATGCTTAATCCTCAAAATACACTGAAAATAGACCTGAGCAGTTGACTTTTGCCACAAAAGTTGTCAAATATGAGATGGATGTCATCGAAATGACCCTTTGCTTTTGGGTAAGTTTGCAAAGTAAAACAATAGCAGGGTGTCGGACAATGAACGTAATGAACAGGTAAAAAAAACAAATTTGGAGGTTTAGTAAGGTGAGGAATACAGCTGATTCACACCAAAAGAAAGAAAAAAACACAGGAGAAATGAAAACATGAGTTTGATTCCAGTCTTTATTGTAACAAAAACAGAGATTGGGTAATGCCATGCGCTAGTTTTATTGCTTTTCAACTTGTCTCTGTGAAAGTTCAGCAGTCAAACTTTGATAATATAAGCAGGTGATTCAATGGAAGGGTTTTTACAAAATGCTACTACATGAGGAGACAAACAAAATAAACACAAACATGAAATGACTACGTCTAACAAACAAATCTGACATACAAAAGCAGCCTGGATTAAACTTTTGCGCATCATATTAAATTTGGTCGCGGTGACTTTGACTTGATTCACAATTATTCTGTATCAAATGGTGTCATACATTTATATTTTTTACATTTGCATCAATTTCTACATAAACATTATGTGTCAAGCATTATCTGGGAACTGTGAACACTCATCTCCCATATGGCTCTTTTTGACTATGAAGACAAAAAAAAACAAAAACATGCTGTTCGCCACTGATCTGCCCTCTGATGCTCCGTAGCTGAACATCTGACTTCAACCTCAACAACAGTCAGGTTCTTCCAGGCAAACTATTCTACACACAAGTCGACAGAGCTGTCCTCTCCGACCCTCTACTGCAGCAATCTTCCCTGGCCTACAAACATCCTGATCTACTGTTTCCAAAACAAAGGATGAATGAACCCGGGGCATTCAACGTGGCCGTCGTGTTTTGGCAGTTCGAGACATACCAGCGGTCTGATTGGTGATGTGCGCCAAGCCGGGCAAGCTGCTGGCAAGCTTGGCCAGCCCTCCGTTGGTGAGCAGCTGGTGGATGGCGGTGGTTTTAGTCACTCCTCCCGTGGTGACCACAGGCACCGCCCGGAGCAGAGTGCTGCTGCTGCTGCCCACAGAGCTCAGCACTTGACCCTGGGGCTTGCCGCAAACAGCCTGAGGGTGGAGGAGAAGAAAACAGGCAAAAAGTGTAAGGTTTCATTCATTAGTTCGTTCATTCATGCACAACAACAGACCAAAGGTGATCATCTTTAACCTCCATCAATAAACTTTTGCAACTCAATGTGGACATTCTTTTTTCTGTTTTATATGTTAAATTGACATTCAGCTGCCACTTTTATTAAGTGCCTGATGATAAGACTTAGTATGTTTCTGACATTTTGGGAACCCTTACTGATAAAAACAGGGTGAGTAAAATATTTGAAACCAGTCCACACAACTCCAAAGCAACACAAACTACAACCTCATAAATGAAAAAGTAGGTAACACAACTTTAAAACAGTTGAAACAAAAACTGAACACTGTGACCTTCCCCAAAATAAAAGGATTTCTTGCAAGGCTGCTAAATAGATTACACATGGTGAACTCAATAAACCCGAAACTAAGAGAACTGTGAGAGTTTGTGAATCCTGTAATATTCGAAGCAGAGAAAAACAGTCGATCAGTAGCTCTGGACAGATTGCTTTGCATGCAATACCTGTTAACTTAAATGGCATAACATAAAATAAATACAGTTTCAACCTTGTGTTAATATTAAAATAAACTATCTGCTAAATCTGTGTTTATTCACTGATATGCACCATGTCAAGATTGAGCCTGTTGCTACTCACTAAAAAATTGAAAAATAAAACTGTGCATACTTTGGAAACTGGTTGTCAGACTGGACTTTAAACAAGCTAAACTGCTTTTGTGGTTATTGAATCTTTTATATTATGTAACCATGTAACCAAGCGTTACCTGGGTGCCGCCTGTGTTTGCTGCTGTGGAGGGCAAACTATGAGCTTTGGTGACGATCTCCTGAAGACTGAAACTTAAGCCTTGTAGCAGACTGCTGGCGGAAGGCGCTGCACACAAACAAAAAAACAGCACATCAATGGAGCTTAAATCTGGGTGGAATCAATGCAAAAGGTGTATTAGCACAACAACTCTTATGCAAACTGCTCCTACCAACCCCCCCCCCCTATAGGACTAAACTAGATGGACGCAGACATACACACAAACACACCTTATGAAAGTCATGTCCAAAGGGTTAGGTTTGGAACAGTGACAGACAGCGATGGCGCAAGAGGTGATCAATGATAATGTTTGCTTAAGTATGTTGTCCTCACACACTGTTCTCATCCAGTGTTTTAAAACTTTAACCTCACTCTACAAAGCACATACAGCTGCACTGTGTGTTGAGGCTGCTGCGCAGAGATTAGCCGCACAGCTCGAGAGCACAAACAGGCGTGCAGGGCAGGACAGGACAGAGATACCTTGGGCAGTAGCCGGTGCTTGAGCCTGGACTGGTGTGGAGGACCCTGACACCATGCAAGGCTGCACACTGTTGAATGAGCTGGAGCCTGGGGACAGGGCACCAGACATCTCTGAGAGACTACCAGACCTGCAGTGACACACATAACCACCAATCTACTCAGGAGCTAACCCAGCAAGTGCTGTTCGGCCATCATTTCCCCAAACTCGAAAAATGCCATCAATTCCTCTGCACCAGACACACTTTTGTCCAACAGGGTGGGAGTGGGCGTGGGTGCAGGCATGATTAGGGGTTTAAGCGGCTCTATAGTGAATGTGCCTGTTTGTAGCAGGGCAGGTTTTCTTACCGCTGGCCTGTAAGAAGTCCGGAGAGCTCCGTAGCTCCAGCCACAGTTTGTCCCACCGTCACTGTTAAGGGCTTCCCGGAAACACCCACTGCATTGGGGAAAAAAAAGGTCATATCATGAGGGGGAAAAAAGACAAATCATATAGAAAAAAGCTGAATCAATTACAGCTCTGTAGTCATGAAATGGTTAACACTCAAAAATGGTTTCCAGAAGTCCTACTTTCACTTTAGTAATGTTGTGCCGCCAACAAAAACATGTTTCTCTTTTTATCATTCCATCTAGAGATCTGTATGAACATGAGCTGCTCACAATTTCAGATTTTCCCATCCTGTCTGCCAACTGCTGATTTTATCAATCCACACGACAACAAAAACAGCATCTGTTTACTCTGATCATGCTAACAAACTAGAATTACTGCTTTGAGGTTACATGCATCCCTCAGTCAGTCAAGATGCAGTTTACATGCAAGTCTGTCCAGACTCATAAAATACAGAATGAAAACTTTGAAATAAGTGAATGTAAAGTACCAAGTATATTTTTAGTAAAATAGAAATATTCAAAACAGACACATGTGATTCCTCTAAATAAATAGCAGTAAAAAACATGCCTCTTCACTTAGGGAATATTCAACAGTACAGTCAGCTAATAAAGAGCTTTGTTACATAGTGCAACAAAAAAGCACATAATGCTCAATATCAGCAAAACCTTGTCTCCCGTGTATGCTCAGTCAATAACGTTGTAGCCATAACAATTGACAAAGCTTCAAATGTGGATGTAAAAGCAGTTTATGGGTGGATATTGTATAAAATATGGATGTTTCACACACATTGTTAACCCTGCAGCACAGAGGAACTGCACAATCAACACACTTTCAATGTGGGCACCCAAGCTAAGTGTCACCAACTCAGTATTGAAAATAAGTGCGATAAATGATTAGAATCACAAAATTAAATGTCACCATTTCATTCTATCAAACATTCATGTGATATTTGTCATAATAAGGGTATGAAATCTTGAGTTATGGCCTTAGATGGGTTGACAATTAATTCTAATCAGCAAATCCTTTAGATGAGGATGTTTGGGCCAAATTGTCTTGAAATTGTCTTGAAAACAAAATGTCTTCGCTCAGATTTCTCAAGATTTCAAGTAAACAGAATGAATCCTTCAAGCTATACACTACTGCTTATAGTCTCATACGTCAGTAATAAAGCCAGGAAACCAGGTTATGTACCTTCCTGTGCAGCAGGGCTGATGGTGCCCCCTGCTGAATCGCTTTGGGAAACAATGGTGACCTTGATCTTGGCTCTCTTGGAGGCTTTGCTTGGTGTGGGACTCGGCGTCTGCCTCCTCTTGCCATGGGACCTCAGTTCATCTCTGTCCAGGCCCTCCATCTGATCACTGGTCACTGGCACTGCACCACACAAACAAACAAACCAAAACACACACAGAAACACAGAAATTCATTTGAGGCGGCAAACTGGTGTTTTATCCTTATCTAGCCCTATAACTGATTAAAGAATCCTACATTTTTAGGGAACTTTCTATTTCATATAATATAAACCTGTTTGGAAAAGTGCTCAACAATATTTTAGTGTAAAATCTGGATTTTAGTGAGGGACAATCTTAGCGAATAAGGGCAATGGAACCAAGGAAAGGAGTGAAAAGACAAAGAGGAAAGAGAAAGGAAGAGGGACAGACACTTACCAAAAATACAAGGAGGGGTGCCAGGAGGAAGATTTTTCCTCACAAGCATGTTTTGTTTCATAAAAGCAGCGAACTGAGCTGGAATGAATTAGAAAAAAAGCCGGAGAAGAAAGTTGTAGGAAGAGAAGAGACAGAGGATGAGAGGAGAGTATTTCAGTCACGTTCCATCTTGCCCCATCAGATGTCGTGACGTGATAATCTCTCATCAGTTTCACATCTCACATACCACCCCGTCTGCCCAGCTGGCACAGATTTTTTGCAAAATTCAGCATAATTTTGAGTGAATGACTCTGTAACAAGTTCACGTAAACAAGTGGGGAGACTAGGAGAGCTGTGTGTGCACAGGTACTAAGCATCACTGTGCATGTGCAGGTGAGCGTTAATGTCGCTCAGAGTTGCGTGTGGTGGTGAACTAACCCTGGGCCTGCTTGTGAGTGAGTACTGTGCCAGAGCGCTGCATGTGAGTCTTGAGGAGCTGCGTGGCTGTGATCAGGCTGGACTTCTGAGCTGGAGACAGACCAGACGTCTTCGGTTTGGGACTTGAAGTGGGGCTGCTGCAGACACTTGACAGATCCTGAGGACACAACGAGGAGAACGAACAAACAAACAGAATATTGATGATTTTTCAGTGTTTATCATTGGAAATGATTACAGTATACCTTTACACCTATTGCTACCTTTAATAGCTGTACATTTCTTTTGATATCCATTAATTTGGGACACTTTGTTTTGCACATGGTTGCAGTGGGCAAAGACAAAATATAAATATTCATCTTTTGTGATGCAGCCATATAAATTGTTTTTTCCATGCAGGGAGTAATATTGCTTTAAGTATTTTTAAAGTAAATTAATTGCAGCCCTGTTGGTTCATCTGAAGGAAAAATTAAATGACATCCTTTGAAAAATGTTGGTAACTGTCTTCGGTCTGATACTGTTAACTGACCTCTGAACCTGATGGTGAGATGGGAACTCTGAGCGCAGGGGAGGAAGGTCGTCCTCGCTCCATGTCAAAAGGAAGCTCTCGGCGAGGCCTTTTTTTCTTCTCCGTGTCCAGGTCCCTCATCTCTCCTGAGCCATGGCCATGGCCCTCTGCTCGTGTGAGGACGCCTGACAAGAAGTCAGCTATCTCATCCTGCATCAACAACACAAGACATCACAACATCATGAGTTTCTGTTCTCAAAGGGAACTTGCAGACGATGAAAAACAATCCGGACAAAACTGTGTAAACTGAGCTTTTACAGTTACAAGGACGAACCTGAATGCAGCGGTCCACCATGGTCTGCGTCAGTCCTTCTGACTTCATCTTAGCTGAATTGATTCTGTGGATCAAAACCATTTAGTGTTACTAATGCTACTGAATGATATCCAAGTAAAGGTCAGACACTTAAGGTTATACATCACATGAAAACAGAACTATTTTATGTGAGGGCATCTTTAAAGTGTATACAGTCAGATTCACAGAATATCGAAAGATTTCTTTCTCTTTTAACTGCTGATCAGAGGTTGAGACTGACCTGAGGTTGTCATCTGCTCCACCGACCATCACCATGCTATTGTCAGCCCTCAGCTTCTCTCTGAACTCCTCCATGCCCTCTATGCTACACTGAAGAGCGTTCTGGCCAATCACAAACAACACAGGGGTCTTCATGTCCAGTAACGGGTCATCCACATCCTGCAAACACATTAAAAATTCATTACAACTACTGAAGTAAAGCCAAAGGTCAGTTTTTTTGTTGAAAAAACAAAATAACAGATTTCACATTAAAAAAATATATATATGTAATCAGTTTTTACCCCTCTTGGACCGTTGACTGTTAACAAGGGGAAGCCAAGACACACCACAGCGGTCAAATATTCCATAAGGGACACCTGTAATAAATCAGCATTGATTATTTCATGATCAGTCATTTATCATTTTTTATTTTTCTGGGGTAAAAGCATTTTATCCCCACATCAGATGACTGTGATGTGTCATGAGAATTCTTACATGACAAGCGATGAGAGCGCCAGCGTTCCATCCAACCAGGATTATGGGTTTGTGGGGGAAGTGACTGTGGACCTGGTGGTAAAATTTATTACAAAATCAATAGAGCTCCACACCGGGGCTGAAACGATTTCATGAACAAAAAAACGATAGCCTCAATGGACAACATCAGACGATTCATTTAGCCTTTAAAATGTTAAAAAATTGTCAACTATGTTCATCAACTCTTTGCGAAGCCTTAAGTCAAGTCCTCCAATGTTTTGTTTTTAAATCTAGTAGTCCAAAATCCAACCTCTACTACAGCTGTCATAAAAGAAAACAGAAGGAAAGCAATGCATCTACAGCCAAACAAGTAACAAATAGAAACATGACATCCTACCTCCATGACCTTGGCTCTGACAGTGCCTAACATGTGCTCTAGGCACTGTGTTACGCCGATATTTGAGCTGCTGTTCACATGACTGTGCACGGGGATTACCTAAAAAAGAGAAACATATGTTTTAGGCACTTTCTAAGATTCAAGAAAAAACAAACTTTTTGTTACACAAAACACAAGTGAGTGAGATTTAAGACCTTTCCCAAGCAAGAGAGCTGCGACTGCCAGAATCTCATTCGTCGTGAGGTAGAAAGGGCAGGGTTGGTTGGGCTTGAGGGTGCAATTAGGATGAGTGGGGATCCAGGAAGCTTGCTCTGAAAACAAACAGACAGAGTTTGGACTTTAACAGGTACAGATCATGAAGACTGACCTTTAAATGTTGTAGAAAAAGTGCTTTCTGTTAAGGGCTTATGGTGGTTAAGTGTTACCGGTTTGTTCTGGGACAAGACTCCAACAGCTGGGTCCCAGGGTCGTTTCAGCAGCAGTGACAAAGCCTCTGCACTCGGTGCGCCGGTCTTTGCTGATGTCAGCAACATTCTGTCTATCAGCAAGGGCAACTTCCAAGACACAAGGAGAAACAGCAATGAATCGAGAATCCTAGATCCTTGCAAATGCTGGTGCAGACATCCAGCAGGAAATGAAAACTAGTGCTTTCACTTTATTCAACTACAAATATCATACCTTGCTTTTGAGAGTCTGCAGCACATCCAGGTAAGCAGCAAGCATGGCAAGGCTCAAGGACTCAATCAAAGTATTGTGTAACCACTGCGTCAGTTTGGTGTCCCAGTTCACACTAGCTAATGCATGCCGCACCTTCCTGGCACACTTGTCAACAGCTATCCTCCGCAGAATTGGCTCATTGGAAGCCTGAGAAAAACAAGATCACATAAAAGTCCCACTAATATTTTAATAATTGCATAATTGAATGATAAAAATATATATACAGAAAAGTTTTGTCACAATTTTGTAATATTTTTACTTATATACTTTCTTACCCAAGTTTCTATAACAAGACCAAGCCCTAACCGGTAGAAAAACATGGTTTGCAAAGACTCCATCTGGCACAATATGCTTACTCCCAGCAGATTAAACCATTATGCAACAGCCTTCAATGGTTCATTTTTTGTTATGTGTATATATTATTTCCATAATGACAATCCAATTGAGCAGTGACATGTGTTATATAAATACTTCTCAACAATACATCTGATTTTATAGTGCCCATGTTATCAAACATTGCTGGTAGGTAAAGAAACTATTGCAACTTTGGATTTAGCATTTGTAAGTATACTGTGCAATAACTGATGCAATAAATCAGAGAGAGCAACAATTTAGAAAGCAATAAATCTTAAACTGTTTCATTCCAAGAGGAGAGAAAGAGAAAATGAGCACAACTTACATTTTCATTTGCCAGGCGAGCTAGTCTTTCAGCTTGCAGAGCTTTAAGGACTTTGTTGAACAGTTTGTTCTGGGCCACTGACCATCCGGTCCTGAAACAGAATGACGACAGTGTCAAAACAATGCATGCACTTTTAGTCATCACCTCTGATCTCAACGGATATAAGTGTCATGTAAAACAGAAGATGATAAATCTAGAGTACATTGCTCCAGATGTTTACATACTTGTTTACATGTTCCTCCCAGTCATCAGGGGGTGGAGGGTTCTCAGCAACCGTGCGAGCAAACAGAACATGCCGCTCACACTCCTTCATCACACTTAGAGCTTTCTGATTATCATACAGAGGAACAGGTGTTGGTGTGACGGTTTCCACGTCTATTATGGAGTCCGAGTCTCTGCAATCAAAGGAAAGTTCAAGTTACTGCACTGCAGAAAAAAACATATGTTTTTGTTTTCACTCAATGCATTTTATTAGAGCCAAGAAACAGAGAGGGAAGGCTGATGACAATCCCAAGATGCAGTCTGATGTCAAGTTCAGATACAGATTGTGATCAAGAACTCTTTCACTCACGATAAGGCCTCAGGCTGGCGACGGGGGTTGACAAATAGTGTCCTTGTGGGCCGGGCACTGCTGGCATCTGGGTGGGCATTCCATGGCTTGGCATAACTGTGATCCAGAAATACCAAATCCAGCTCTCTCTCATGAGCTGACAGCTGGAAAAGCAAGGATGTGCCCATCTTTCGAGCTGATATTTGGAAGTCCTTATCCCCACCACGATGCATCCTCTTCCGGGGCCCCAGAGGGCCCTTGGAAGGGCTCAACAACTTGTTTGTGTTCAGAACCAGCTGATGAAGAGAAGTAGAAATTTTATGTTTGAGTCAGTCTCAGAAAATCCCCTTCAGCAAAGATACTTAATATCTGTAATAGGCAATGTACAAATTTATAAATAGAGATGGGTTTATTTCTCAGGAGGAATACAGTTCATTATGTAAGACTTAATTTGTTTGTTCTGGAGGAGCATTGTGAAATCTAATCTGAGGACTGATTTTATAACATGTAGTTTATGAGTCACCTACATTTCAAGAGGTGTCAAAGTGCAGTGGACGTACAATTGTAATAACATAAGCGCGACTATCTAACAAAAATCTAGAGCTAAACGTGTCTTTTATTGATCATCAACATTACGCCATGATTAACACGAGAAGAAAATGTACTGGTTCCTATTACATAATTTGGGAACATATTTTGGTTAACTACACTAATATACAGTAAATTACATAGTGTTAGGATTTGGACAGTTCAAAACAATATGATGTTAGAAATTTCCTTAGCCTCTGGGAAAGTGGTAAAACACAATTCAGTGTTATCATATTGTAGAAAAGAGACTAATCGAGGAAATAAGCAGAAAAGTAAGATTAATATTTACAGAAAATCAAGCGTTAGTTGCAGTTTCAACATTATCTGGCGTTCAAACAGAAAGATGCTTTGTCCACAGTGAGCACACCACTGCTGCCATGTACTGGATAATGTTAGCTCGTGTAATACAATTAACCTTTATTTATAATACTATTCGAAACATTTGCACATCACTTTAATTCGATAACTCATTTACTAAGCCGCAAGCTGAATGCTTGTTTATGAGGTAAACGCTAAATATCGTTAAAGGGAATGCTGGTTGTGGAGTGGCCTAGCATGCTAACGTTAGCTTAGCATGCTAAAAGCTAAAGCGAATGGCGCTATCGCTGTGTTTTGCTGCTCACCTTTTCGCTTTAAAATTCCATGTGTGCCGCGACTTATTAAGCTCTTCTTGTGAGCCAAATAAAACCAGAGAAGTGCGTATTTCCCGGAAAGTTACAGATGTTACATAAACATAAATATTCAGTGCGTAAGAGCCTCACTTCCTTTTGTTGTGTGATTAGTTGCCATGCTAGCTCCACACCCCTCTTTTTCACGGGACTAAAACAAGAGGGACAGTCAGAGCTACATTTCACCCGAACTGGCAACCCATTTTGTGGCGCGTCAGTGAGTGACGCAAAACATGGACTGGATTACGGCAGAGTCAGGATACAAAAAATACTAAAATACTCAATATTAAACCTTAAAGTTAAGAGTGAAAAAATGTTATGCGTAATTCTGTTTATTACCGAATTATCTGGATCCCAAGTTGTTTGTTTAATTAGTTAGTTAGTTAGTTAGTTAGTGAAAAATACAACCCCAGTTATCTGGTGTGTATGTCACAAAAAGGCACTACTGGCTAATGTCATGCACTAGTGTATAAAGGAGGAGTGGACTTTGTTATTAGCTTTCACTATTTCTGTTCAGAACAAAAGT
>JAQNCA010000027.1:20658038-20675762 GCA_029783725.1 Acanthurus tractus | reverse complement strand
GCCTGAGGGAAGAAGCTGCTCTGTAGTCTGGTGGTACGGCAGTGGATACTTCTGTATCTTTTGCCTGACGGCAGCAGACTGAACAGGCTGTGGCTGGGGTGAGTGTTGTCTTCTAGGATCTTCTTTGCTCTGCGCAGGCACCTCACCTCCCCAATATCACTGATACTTGGTAGATGGGCACCAATGATGTTTTGGGCAGTTCAATCATTTGTTGCAGAGACTTCCTGTCCTGGGCCATGCACATCCCATGCCAGTTTGTGATGTTTCCAGTCAGGATGCTTTCAGTCGCCCCTTTGTAAAAGTTAACAAGAACTTGGTGTGGGAATTTTGCTTTCTTAAGTTTTCTTAATGCACACCATGCACACCAATCCCCCAACAAACATACAAATAGATGTCTGTGTATAGTATTTTACTATGTTAAGTTAGATTTGTCAGTTTTGGCATTGTTAAATTCATGCTATGTACACTGAATCTCTTGCAGGTCTATTTAATGTTTCACCGGACTGTTGCCAATCTCTTTTATGCAGAACTCTGAATCATTATTTTTTTAATGACAATTGAGACACTAATTTTGGTTGTAGATGTTTAAAATTGATCGAGGTTCCAAAATAATTGTCAGTAAACTAATTGACAAATTCAGTACAAGGCTATGAATTAGTGCATTGGTGATTTCACCAAAAAACATTCACAGGCTTGAAATGTGTGACAAAGTGCTAATCCAAGGTCAAACTTATAAAACTTAAGGTCAAATTTTAACCAGGAATTCTCATGTGTCCTCAACACAGGTGAGAGACTTTCATGACAAAGTGAGTTCAACATGTCCCGTGCATCTAATTGTCACCTGGCTTCATTAGACTTGACAAATGCATTTCACTTGAGCTTTCACACAAACACAGGGTTCCCTAATCCACACATGAATGCAATCACATATGGTTGTTTTTTCAGCATATGACCGATCTCAGACATCTGGCAGCAGAGAGACATAGTTTTTTTATAAACAAAGAGCACACCCTTGTACAAAAGAATACTCAAAAAATCTAACTAACCATATTAAAGCTGACAAAAGCAGGACGGAAGGCTGGCAAAATAATGTGTGAATGCATCACACTTATAGTATCACTGCAAAGATTATAAAAAAGAAATGCACATCCGTGAGTGGGTGTTGGATCACAGAAAACCTGGCAGCTGAGTTTAAAAAGAGAGATCTTTAAACCAAAAAGCTCCGCTTTGAATGACTTTTCCTTACTTCTGCATAACATAAGCCTCTGTATTCTGCAGATCATTAGGACATGAGTAGATCTGATTCATAAACGGTAAAAAAAACATGCATTTGTGATGTATTTTTCTTTCAAAGTACCAACCTGCTCATCGGGGGCTTCTGCACACATTCAACAAATCTTTTCCCAGTTTACATATTTATTTATTTCAATGGCCCCACGCCGACGCATATGTTTTCATATTCAACAGATACCTACAGAATTTACAAATCATACAGAGATGACAGTTTTTAGCATTCGCTGGATCTACATTACCACAATGTAGAAATTGTTTGATGAGCAAAGGCTTTCAAGTCCAGCAGAAAGAATACCTTGATGCATTTATTCCTATCATCAAACTGACATCTGTCATTCTTGGTATTAGTTCTCGTGGTATTATGTCAGCTTGCTTTCACTGTATCACTACTGCACATATGCCCATTTGGTAATGCACATGTGCAACAGAGGTGTATTAAGTTCTGCAGTAAGCTCAATACATAGTTTTTATTATCCACACTCACCGCTGATTGAAATCCTTTCTTAACCTGCATTTGGATCCCCTGTTACTGAATTACCTGTGTTTGTTACCTGCATGCCTGACCTTCCACCTGTAAGCCTGTAAATTGGGCATTTGGGTTCAGCCTGCCTGATTTGCTTAAGATGTCTTTACAGTCTGGTCATACTTACAAAACTAGGGGAGAGGTTCACATAGTATCAGTTTGAACTGAGAATTGATGCCATGGGACAAACAAAAACTAAAAAAGTTAAAAATGTATTGAATAAACAACTCTTGAACAATTACTGGCACATTGCACTCCTTTAAAAGACAACAATGTTGGGTTTTAATACATTTATAATTATGGGTTTAGTGAGGAAACTACACTAAAATTGTTGTATTTTGTGTTTTCTCAGTTGTGTTGACTCAGCTTTTTCAACATTTTATGCTCTTGTTCATTTTGGTCTTGGTAACTAGGCAATTTAGCATACTGCCCCTGACATTTCTCTCTGGACTGTGCATTATTTTATTCAGAGTTATGAAGATGGAAAACAAGCTCTCCAAGCAAGTGAGCTTGTAAAGTGTTGCAAAGCTCATGTCAGCTTATGTTAATGTTCATCACTATCAACCCAGTATAGGCCTGTCTGTGCTGGGCCGTCAGCTGTCTCGGGACCTCTCTCTCCCTCTCTCTCTCTTCAGGCTGTCAGGGCCACGTTCCAAAAGTCTGGATCTGGTGCTGTGTCCTCCAGGGGAATTAACCTCTAATTTTGTCTCTCACTTGTGTGCATGTTGTCCTTGTCTCTCTTTTCCTCTGTGTGCCTGTTCGTAACTCCTACAGTGAATCAATGTTGTGTTTGATTTTAACTTTTGTAAGTTATTTCTTTGTCTCCATGCTAAATTAATGGCTTTTATATGGCATTTTCCAAGTCTTATAGTCAGTATTCACTCATTCACACACCGGTTGTAATGACTATTTTGCAAGGATTCACATGCTAATCAGCAGCAATACTCCTTCATGCACACTCTGGAACATAATTTGGGGTTCAGTATCTTGTCAAAAGACACGTTTACTGCAAGGATCAGGGAATAGTCCTCCAACCCTTCTGATTGGCAGAGAAACCACTAGCCACTAGCCACAGCTGGAGAGAGTATGTCATATGACAATGTGTGAATTCACATGTCATTCCCAAAACCAAATAACTGCTACAGTTATTTTAAAATAATTTGGAAGCAAATTTACACCAGTCTACTTCCCAACGTGACTGGTCCTTTCTCCTTTTCTAGCTGAATAAGAATTAATCTCTGCAGCACAGTTTTCAAGGTTTTTTGCCTTTCCTGACTGTAAAGCAGCCACAAAATGCAACACAGTGGTGTATGTACTTATGAAATCATAACATAAAACAACAATATATTTTACCACACATATCATGCTAATATACAATTATATTTATTCCTTGGAAATGAATGGCTGCTTGATCACCCCTACATAACATTTGCCTTTCCACTTTGACTACAACAGTCAGTCAGCTTATTTGGGAGCTTTTTTCCTTCAAAAACACAATACAGTATTATTCAAGGCTATGGAGTTGAGTATTAACTTCCTGACTTGAGGTTGACTAAACCAGAAGCAGTCTGTGATCTCATTGCATGGCAATTCCAGCACCCGGACTGGGATTCCATTTTATAATGGTAATAGGTTTCTCTTGTAGGGGGAAAAATGATAATTGCTCTCTACTTATGGCTCCCAGGGGAGGAAAATAATTTTTCATTTCAAGAGTAAATGTGTTTTATACATCACTAAATGAAATTCATTCATTTTGAAATCATGTCAAGAAATATTACTTGACTGTGTGTATGTGCGCATATGTACATGCATGTGTATGAGTATTCATGAAACAGTAAGCAAATGAGCCAGTGGCTCATATGAACTGACCAAAACCACACACAGTGCCCCCCCCCCCCAACATACACTCCTCTGTTGATTTTTTTGATAGCTTTAGAAATACAAAACTGCTGAGTGCAAAACTGCAACTTGCAATATTTGTAATACAGAATATGAATCCTGCATAAACAGAGTTTCAAACAGAAAGATTTTAAAATGATCCATTGCTCATGTTTTACAAAGCTGTTTTAAGAAATCGGCAACTTGGCCTTAACTGTGATATGAACTGTGAGCAAACTGGCAGAGGGTTGGCAACTGGCAGAGGCAATAAAAGCAAAATCCAAGGTATCGAGTGTACTATAGCAGTGCTCAGCAGTTATATGATTAGCTATATAGTAATCACCTGTTCATTTAGAGCATTTAGCAAAACCTGTGGCACAGCAGGATGATTTCCTCCAAAAAAAAGGCTTGCAAAACCTGCTTATATGAATGTATCAGCAGAGTAATTGCGAAATGTCAGGTTAAATGATCATGCTCTAGACTTCAAAGGATAGCACTGGACACAGCTGACCAGCTAGTTGCCAAAAAGCTGATGAATTTGCCACTGATAGTACACTTTGAATGAAACAGAAACTTAAAGTGCACCTCCTCAGCTGACACGGCGCTCATTTTTCATAGCAAGCCTTAAAGCTGCTCTCCTCATTGATTGTAAGATTAACAAAGTAATGCTAAGAAAGTTCTGCTCTGTTTATCCAGTTTATCTGTGTCCTGACATCATTCACCATGATGACAATTATATACTAACAATTATATACCATCATAACAAAGTCACCTGCCTGAATTTGTGTATGCGTGACCACAATCTCCTCATGTAGATTTGAGTAAATCTCATTTTCAGGTTTGTTTTTCTCCACTGTGACTCCTTCCCTGGCTCCTGACTGACTAGCTACATCTGTTTTCGATCAAGTCATCAACCTGCAGTATATCTGCCCAAAATTTCACTCACTCGTCGAATGATTGTTGTTCAACCCAGCGTGGTAGTTCACAGGCCAAATATTCTCAGTGATTTTTGTCTGTTAGTCCTCACCGCAATCCCCTATCTTGTTGTCTCTTTGTGCTCCAGGACAATAACTCAGCTGTCATCTCGTCTGCTTCAACAACCTGCCTGTCTGCCCTTCAGCCTGTTTACTCCAAACACTCAAGCTCACCTTCTTTCAACCTACCTTCATGTGCCCCACTCTGCCATCCATCCTGTATGTCCCTACTCAGCCTTTTCCTCTTTATCTACTCTACAGCTACTGGATATTCCTTGCTTCTCCTTTCACCCACATTCTCATATACCCCTTTCTTACAATAAAACATCAACTTTCCAATTAGAATAATTCATTCATTTAAAATGAATTTTATAGTCCTTCATACAACAACAAAACATTACATACAACACATCAGTACAGGAGGATAAAAAGAGCAGTATATACAGGATATTTGAACATAGGGACTTGTACAATAGGTCTCATTCATTAATATATATTGTCCAAATAACCAAACAGTTGAGGTGGTGGGGTGTTTTGAATGTATGTGTGTCTATCTAAATGGAGACTTGGTGGGTACCATCACCTATCCATCCTCCCATCTGTCAGTGCTAAGCCTTTAATGACTGTAACTCCTTGTCTTTCACTGAGCTCATAAAATCTCTCAAAGTGCTACAACAGTTTGGGATCCAGGGTTTAAGCTGATTGACCCGTCCCCATCGGCGCTTCACCACATCTATCAGTCCAATTAGACATTTCTGGGTATTTGCTGCCGACTATGATGGCTGACCAAAGCTGTTAGTATTTCCCTTTGGCCTCAGCAGAGCCACAGCAATAAAATGACAGGGATCATAATGAATAAATTACCTTTGTGTTGGTGCAAATCTTAACAAATACATGGTCAGTGATGATTGGAGTTGGTGTGAATGGAAATTATCTGCCTACAAAAAGATTGAAAAAGATAACTGCCAACAAACACATTCAAAAAGCACACAGAAACACATGTGTATAAGTCAGAGGACTGAAATTTCTTTCATTTACATTGCAGGTCATAATAGTAGCACAACTCCATTAATCTTCTGACCAACTTAATTAGTCTCTGTGATGACAGGAGGGTTCCTGGAGGACATTGCAGTATTGCTGGGAGTAATGATGATTCAGACTTGTGCGAAAGTGTTTAATAAGCACAGTGCAGCTTTGAACTTGCATAGTCATACTGAAAGCATACAGCAGAGCTGCGCTGATGTGAACAACTGAAGCTATATATTCCAAATCAAAGTGAATTTACCACCAATTACTAACAGTGTTGAGTTTGAAATGTACATTGCAGTATTACACCGTCACTCTAAGATGCTGGATTTGCCACCATTAAGCATAGTTGAGTGGCTGTTTAAAAAAATGCAAAGAAAAGGCTTTTCACAAAGATATCAAGAACAGAACTTCACTTAACAGGATTTCTGTCAGTATGTAGTGGTGTAAATTGTCAGTGACGTTCAGGTTAATTACTGTTCATGGGAATTTGTATGCAGTACAGTCAATTGGAAGGAACTGCCAGGAATTGATGTTTTATAAGCTAAGATAAGCTTTGCAGTTACCCAGAGGGTTGGGGTTGCTGTCTTAGTACAGTAATAAATAAATGGTGAAGATGACACCAGCAATGCTAAAATATCATACCACTTTCTATATTATTCCAGCTTTCTTTTGAACTTTGATTACATAAATTGATCATGGATATCATGCAAAGTAGGAGATAAGAAGAGGAATTCACTGTTTCTTAATCTTGAGTTTTGTTTGAGAACAGACAGCCTTTGTTTCTTTGAAAAAAAAGTTTGCATTAATTAATAGACTTAGCCATTAGCTAGTAAGAGCTAATGGACTCTCTGCTTGTAATATATATGCTTTTTACCAGCAATGGTAAATAGGTAATGATAACCTGTGACCTATAAGAGCTGACAAGTGGAGTTTAACCTGCACAGCTAGTGAACACAAGTGTTGCAGGTCTCAAGTGATGGGACCAGCAGGCAGATTACTGTATATAACAGAAGAAACGAGGAGCAGAAGTTGTTTTCACCATGGCAGCTCTCGTATGAATTTATTCAAAATAAACACAATATTTCCATCTTTCTATTAATGCTTCCAAATACTCAATATGTTTCACCAAAGTGCTTCAAATGCAAGTATAGCCCACAGTATAAAACCATGTACATATAGCAGACAGTATTAAATCACGTTTAACCAGAAATACGAACCCGTCTCACATGACAGACATTACTCTGTCATTCATTTCACATTGTTTACATCATCTCAATCAATGAAGCACATATTTAACTTCCTGAGAGCTAATACCGTAAGCAACAGTTTAACTCAACACAGTACACTCTGAAACACTGAAAATGCAATATACGCAACAATTTAAATACACAACAGAGAAGAATAACCTGTGCACGGGATATCTAATACAGCGGGAGCTCACACTTAGCGCTGCACTGAGCAGCGGCCATTAGCCACCGATGCTAGCGCCGACAAACAAACTGAAACGGTTTCCACACTCTACACATGCTTAGGCTACGAACCTTATTTTACGATATTCTAATCATGTTAATCCCATTAATAATCATGTTTGTTACTTGTTATGACTTGCTTATCATTGGACCAACCTGTGTACAACAGAAGAAACGAGGAGCAGAAGTTGTTTTCACCATAGCAGCTCTCGTATGAATGAGGAGCTTCTGCTCCACCGAGAAAGAGACGCTCCCAGCCACTCAACATCCGACTACCGCCATCTATTGGTCCCTTTGTGTCATAGCATGACATTAACTAATCTTTGATACTCCTCTTAAACAGCATTATATTACAAAAAAAAAATAAATTTTAAACCAATGTGAACACATTCTGTGTGGGTCACACAAGCATGAAGATAAACTTTCATACCAACCAATATTTTTTGTTTATGTTTTAATAACTGATGCTTTAAGTTTCAAGCAAATCCATGGTTGCCACAACATTTATTTTTAGCAAATGGAGGAAACACAAAACCACCATATTGAATTGCTTAACATGTGTCACTGAAGCCTCAGAGATCACTCTGTGTCTTTGTTTTAATTTTAAAACCAAATCAGTGATTTATTCATTGAACATGACTATACCAAAATCAAATGAACAAGATATGAATTTATATGAAGATATGAAGAATTTAAGGGTAAAATAGCAATAACTGGAAAGAGATTGTCCACCAGCAAAATGACCATTTGATATTAAATTTTATATCGTTCTTGTGTATTGAACTAGTATTTTGAGTAATTTTTAGCCTTAGTTGCACTTATTCAGTAACATTTATATCAGTAACTGTTATTTTTGTGTATGTGTGTCCCATATCTTTGTAAAGTCATTTATTTTGTGTGGGGGGGTAATACTTTAATAGATAAAATGTAATTTTTAAAAGAACTACTCAGGTAATTTTTTTATGCATTAACTATTATAATCAGTGAGCACTACTTAAATAGCAACCCTTGAAACTTGCTTATTTGGCAAGGAAAACTTTGCTAACTAATTTGAATTTTGACTATTTCTGACTGTGAATGTTAAGTCCACTACTTGCTCTTAGCCCCCTAAGTTATTTGGAATGGTATTTGAATACACTTTAAAGGTAATCTACTAAAAACAGACATGAGTCAACAGTGTTTTGTTATGATTAAAGGGGTGTCATTTGGTTTGTTATTTGTATATATTTTCTCATCTTCAAATACAGGTTATTAACAGTTTATCGAAATTGTAGTTGTAGTTACAGTTTCACCTGCCACAGTGAAATCCAGAGAGAGGAGAGACATTGACAATGCCTCATTAAGGAGTTACAACCTTAAACATCATTCTCAGTATAGCTGTGCTGCAGATACAGATACATTGATCGGTAGGGTAGGAAAGATGTTTGCTATTACAAAAGTCTATCCTCTTGTATTTTTCTATAAATGAATATAAGTAATTCTTCTTGCTAAAAGAGCCGAGCTAGGAAAAGAGAGTGATGTCAAAATGATGTAACCTGACTGCTTTGTCCACAGGAAACCACTTGTCAATTAAAACTGCTGCACAGTCACCATTTTGATGCACTCTAGGCTTAATTTGCACAATTGTGGTCAGTTAAGTAAAAAATGTGGGAGGAGACAGGTTAAATCAGTTCTACAGTTTTTGATACAAAACAGAGTGATGGACTTCATAATTTTTACCAAGATAAAACATACAAACGTGTCTAAACAAGTGGGCATACCTTTTTGTGCCAACTGCAACTGGAATGACTTGTTTTGAATTTCCAAACTTTTGAAATGGAGACAGTCCCCGGAGCACCACTATCAGGATTTGTGGCTTTTTAAAAATGTATTTATTTATTGCTGCTAACGATGTTTGTCATGGGACTGGACCCGTACGTTAACTTTGGTGTATTTTCATGCATGGGAAAGCAGATTTCCAAGAAAAAAAAGCAAAAATTATTATTTTAATCACACTGACAAAAATAAGAGGAAGCGGCAGCATCACTAATTAGAGAGGAAACAACCAGACAAAGGAAGGAAACAACCAGACAAGGGAAGAAAACTAGGAAACAAGAAAAAAACTGAGGACACAAGGAAACAAGTGAAGGAAACAAGGAAAAAAACTGGGAAACAAGGAAACAAGAAAAAAGCTAAAACGACACAATGAATTCTAATTTGTGCAGCTGTACATATATTAACAAAGGCCTCCAAGGGTAAACCAAAGACTAACAGAAAGGGTGGGGGGTGGGGGGGTGATGAACAATTAAATGCTGGGATGATCAGCGGCTGGTTATTTTGTAGCAGCTGTTCTGACTATTCTTTGATCTGTCATGGCCCTACCAGCTGCTGCCCAGCCCTCTAACTGATTAGAAATTTTATGCTGCTGTGTATTTATGTTTATATACAGCTGCATCTGAGTTTGTTCATGCAGCTTTTTGTTTGTCTTTTATTTTGCTTGCCCTTGAAATTTGTGTGTGGCAATGATGGGTGCTAGATGGACTTTTCAAAGGACTTAAGGATTTGCAGGGAGTGTTACGACATTTTTACATTGTTCTCCCCTTTAGGTTTGCAGATTTCTAACCTTCAAGGAGATGGGCTTCCTCCTTCAGCACATTTGGTATTCCTATGCTCTCTTTTACCACCTAATTGCACCTGATCTCTTTTCTCTCATGTTTATCTTATTCACATCTTTTTTGTCCTTTCTGTGATTTACTTTCTCTGTGTGAGCCTTCACTTCTCCTCCTCCTCATTCCCCTCCTGTTTGTCCTTTGATCAATCGAAGCCTTATTAGTAAAAGTTCAATCTAGCATACTATTATCATGGATCCTCTACATTATCTATCTCTCTTTTACTATCACTTGCTTTTTTTATTTTCTAACCTCGAAAGAAAATTTATAGGCATTGACTCTTCACTCAAACCAATCAGATTTGGTTTAACACTGTGATCTTGTTGCTGTTAAACTTTCTAACTTTCTCTCAGCTGCTGTCGGTTGTCATTTCAGTGTCAGATTAATGCAACCCTACTCCACCCCTTTCACCAGGTTTAATCAGGACCAGCACTCATGGGTCCTTTCATTGAGGTCAAAAGATGATTTGCTTTACATCACATTTATCAAGATTTTAAGCCATTGCTCCAGCACCACCACCACTGTCTAGAGGCCATCAAGAGGATTTTCCTATACATCTCATCATTATTACCCCCCCTATCATTATAATGGTATGATAGCAGAGACTATAGAGTAAAAAGAGACACAATCAATTAGATTCAATTAATTGAGAACGTGACTCTGTGGGGGATATTCGTAACGCCACAGATGGTGGTTGTGTGCACATATCCCACCCCTCTGCTTGAAACCAACCATTTGCTCAATGACAATTGAACTGACAACATAATAAGCCAATAGCGTATCTGCACTTATGCTTGCGCAGAGTAGAGCTTTGTGATAGTTTGGTTCAACTAACAGCCGGAAAATGAAATGTTTATTATCCCTTTGTAGCAACAGTAAGCGGTATTGATTTAGCAGTGTTTCGCATTCTCATGTATATGCTAATGAGGGCACACAATCTCATTCAATGGCTCTGTCTGGATTTCCACATGTAAACTCTATTGTGATTGGGATGTTCTTAGATTACAGTTTCTGGATACTTCCACTGTGTCTATCACCCCAGCTGTTAGGGAGTGGCAGAAAGGAGAAGGTCAGTATAAAACTTCTCAGCTGGACAGGTTCCAGGGTGCAAGAAAAAGGGGCATCAGGCCAGTGTGAAGGCTCTCAGTCTGAACTCTTTGGCAGGGCTGAGTGTTTTGGTCCAAATGATTCTCCCATAGGAAGTTGGTAGTTCCTGCACAAGCCACCTGTTGAAAATCAACAGCAGTCCTCAGGTAGAGGATGGTAAGTGGGAACAACCGCCACAGAGAGATACTGAGCACACCTGGATCTGGGGCTTGGGGTTGGATATAATTTTTGTTCTCAGTAATTGAATTTCCATTTTTGCAAATTATAGTGATCGTCAGGAGGACCACATTCTGTGCACATAATTTGTAATAGAAGCATTTGTAGTCTTTTTAAAGAGTGTTTGTATTATTTTAGTTAAGATCTGTTCAGATTCAATTTTCCATTGTATTTTTCCTTTGTTTTTATGGTCCCATCCCCATTCTTATAACTAAAAGGCACCTGGACTGCTGAGATTTCAAGTCTGAAATCTTGCAATCATTTTCCAACTTTATTTTTGAAACAAGCTGCCCCTTTTTAATGCACAAGTAACACTGCACTCTGGTGAGTCAGGTTACTATTTTTACATTCAAGTGACATCACTGCAGCACAAATATTCTTATGGCCGAAAAATTCTTATAGCCCTAAAAATGTATGTTTATAGCTAGACTGTGCATTGCAGGGTTGATGTTATAAAGCTTTATTAGACAATAAACGTAGGCTCACCAAAAATGGTCAAAAATAGAGACCTTCTCTATCCCCAAGTACATTCAAATCATTTAGGGAGCACAAACTCTAAGAACAACCTGGATGCATTCATGCTCCTAGCTAAAGAGAGAGACATTTACATGTCACTTGACAGTTACATTATCATGAACAGAGTTGGAGAGGAAAGCAACCTGTTGAAAAGCTTTTACTCTCTCAACATTAAACACAGACAGACACATGCAGAAATAAAGGCAAATTTACAAACACAAGCGTGTGCATACACAGACACATGCACGCATACACACGCACACAGATCTATAATATCAAGAATTTAACAGAGTGATATTATTATCCCATTCTGCTCTGTTTATGTTGAAATATTTTTAGTTTTAAGCTTACAGTAATGAACCTATTCCAGTCACCATCATGGGTTTTGTGATGTTACTTCTTCTAAATGTGATACATTGACTGGCAGAGAACTAGGATACAGTTTCAAGACAAGCTAATGGCTATTTGTACCTGTTCCAGTGGTGCTGGAGCCTATTTGGAGGAAAGTCCAGGACCATGTTTTAGTCTCAGTCCATCCCTGCACATTTCATTGTGAGGAGTTGGAATTTTCTTTTAGCTAACTTGTTACAGTCCTTGTTGCACAAGTTCAGTTGAATCACAGGTCAGGGAAACTGCACTGCTCCCCACAAGCACTAGAAGTTTCCTATAATGTAATTTTAAAACTTTTCCATTTCTGCAACATAATTGTCTCTAGAAAAAAACAATAATTGGATATAGTTTAACTTTGAAACATTTCAACTATGTGTTGCTTGCAGGTGATCAGATATTGCTCGTAAAGAGCCATGGCTCTGGAGATATGATTAGGAGTGACTTTTAAATCTTTTTCTACACACACCAAGAGGGAAATCAAGCACTGGAAATAATTTTTTGAGTGTGTACCCATGAGAGGAAAATATAGGGACTTGTTGACAAATCTACAATTTAATATATTCATTTAAAAGGCTTCTTCTGCCTGTGTTGGCTCTTCCCTCCAGTATAATGCATCTCAGGCTGAAACTGTAAATTTATATGCATGAGTAGAGCTAATTTGTTTTGGAGCAAGACAAGCACAGTTGTTTGTATGAGCAGATTCCCCTCTTATTTGCTGTTTTCATGCGATGTGATGTATCCAAATGATAGTGTTTCAAATAAAACAGTTACATCCATATATAATGAACAAAGTAGATTCTTCGTGTATCAGCAGGCAATTATGTCATGTTTAACAGCACAGTTGTAACCTCTGATAAGTTGATAAATTGTAATGTTGGAAGCCCTTGGTAGATTTCTCAATTCCAGAAGGCATGTTTATGCATATTTATGCAACAACGGCAGTAGATGCATCAAATAAATTGATGTAATCACAAAATCCATGAATTAACAGAGAAATACTTTTTAAAAAAAAGATACAGTGAACTTCCTGAAGGGTCCCAAGGCTCCAGTAAAGTGTCATCTTGGTATTTGTTTCATGAAACATCACATCACAAAGTCCACGTTACTAGGTAGAGTCTAATTTATTGAGGAATGGTCACCCTAAAAGTAAAACATATTTCTCAGGTTTTTCAACAGAGGAATGAAAATCTACTAAACTTGCTATTTTATCATTAAAACCTTCCTAGGGAAAAAAACAAACAAAAAGAAAAACAATCACAACAACAAAAACCTACAATTACAATTTTCCATGTCAATTACAGTAATAATTGTAGAGAAGCTTCACTTTTATTTAGGGGGGACCATCAAAAACACAACAGTTATCCGATTATCATAAGCCACCAGGACTGGTTGCTGGTATGGATTGCCTTAAAACTGCAGTGTGGAAAATGATGGGTGGTAGCATATTGACAGAATAAACGTTACTTTGTATACTCTTTGCTGTAGCTTACCTCAGAGCTGTTGAGATAGTTACATCACTGATTGATCACTTAGCTAAGTGATCATGTGGTTTATGTACACATCAATAATCCTAAAAAAAATGTATGCTAACAATGATAGACAGCAGCTATTGAAATATTAAACAATAAATATTGAACTATGAAACATGAAACCACTTCTTTGTACCTTAGACTACATTTACATTTATTGCTTTACATAACTATTAATTTGGCTCGTGGAGTGGTAGAGTGACAACTTCAGAACCACATTATATTCTTCTAAAGCTTTTACTTTCCTCTCATTCAAATCTTCTTCCTTCTCTTGGAACCTCCTTCTCTGTTTCTTTGTGTCCCTGCTGCTTGTCTCCAATCATCAGATCTTTCCACCACTCTTTACCTTAATTCGTCTCTTCATCCTCTTTCCATGTCTCTCCGCTCTCCTTGTGTCTCCCTCAGCCTCCCTCAGGTCTTCAGAGAGGACTGACTCTCAGCCAGATCATTAATTTATGCCAGCAGCGGCGCCTCTGCAGTAAAAACAGGTGGCTGTGGAAGCAGGAAGATTTATTACATCTCTCTCTGTAAATACCATTAGTCAGTGAGAGCATCAGTGTTATTTCATTTCTCTATCTGTGTGTGCTTGGTGTTCACTCAAGTGCACATGGATCATGTTTGTTTTTGTGTTTATGTGCTAAGCAGACAACTTGTTTTGAGTGTTGTTGCCCAGTTTGTTCACATGTTACATCAGTAAATCTGTCTAAATGGAAACACACAGTGCAACTACCACCAGAGAACTGAAGGAAATTATTAATTAACAAAAGAACCGTCATCTGCTCCAAAAGGACTTTTTAAACAAATATATCTGCCAGGGTAATTTCCTGTATGTCAAAGTTACCACATAAAAAAGAAGCAGAGGAGGGTAAGGCTCCTTGCCTGGCTATATTTAATTAGGAACAGGAGCCATGATCTAGCTTTCCAGGAAGGAAATAGTAAGTAGTAGCAGGTTGCACCAACTGTTCATGGTATTCTTTTAAATAGGCTAAAACAGTTGGTGAGCATTTCTGGTGGTGCCTTGGGGTGGCTCTTACCTTGCTGAAAAGAGTTTTTCAGTTGGTGTAGGACTGCTCATGTCAGGCACAGCCTGTCTGTCATGTGGTGTCCCTCAGGGTACTGCTTTGGTTCCTATGTCATTTTCCATGTATATCCTTTCAATTGGCCAAATTATCAGTAGGTACAGTGGCATCTCTTATTATCTTTACACTGATAAAATCCTCTTGTTCTACCCCTTTAAGCCTGGAGAGCAAGTCAAATTGTCCATTTTACTTGAATGCGTGGATTCTCCTAAGTTTTGGATAACTGGAAATTGCTTCCAAAAAATGTTATTCGAGTCTTTAAGCAGCATTTAGGTTTTTTAAGTGCTTCTGTAAAGCCCAACCTTCAGAATTTAGTTGTGAATTTTGACCAGTCTCTGTCTCTTGAATCCTGTTAGCCAACTTATTGATTAATGTTTCTTCCTTTTTAGGAACTTGACTAAGTTAAAATCAGTGATGACTAAGGATGAGATAGAAATTATGATTATTGCCATTATTTCTTTCTTTATATTTCTGCCTGGACTATTGTAATGCTTTTTTATCCTTCTTACTAAAGCCTCCTTTAAACTGTCCAAATGCATTTGCTTGGGTTTCACTGGAAAAAACATGAGATCACACATCACATCAGTTCTATCCTCCCTATGTATAAATGTTTTATACAAATAAAATCAAAAGTGAGAAATCACTCAGTTTAATAAGCTTATTACATTTAAACCAATGTGGTCAATACAGTGGTGTAATCTAAATAAAACATGCTGAAAGTTGGGCATTTTGTTTGACATTGTCTCAATTTGAAACAAGAGGACCCACAAGCAAAACACCAACTCAGGAAATACTTTCAAACAATGAGCTTTAATAAAAAAGCTGATAGCAAAGAAAAAACTGTGAGAGAAAAAAGCTATACAAGATACAAAAATCTATCAATAACAGAACTAAAAATAAAAGTAAACTGGTAAAGATAAGGTGAAGAAGCTGGACAGAGACTAGGACAACAGAACAAGGGAGTAAACACAAGGTGGGGGACGAAATAGAGCCAGGGAACTATAACAGATCAACTGGCAAAGATAAAGACAAGGGGGAAACACAGAAGCTGTATCCCAACTGAGGAGCCCCATCATCCTGAGGGTGTAATCGTAGACCAATTGCATCACAGCAGTCCAATGAGGGCCATCCTATTTCAGCACCCTCTTCGAAGGCGAATCCCCTCTTGTAGGGATTCCAACTAGTGGATCCTTCACAGCCCAGTCTATCCCAAAATGCACTGTGGCTCCCTTGGAATTTGTTTTCTGAGGCAAATTATTGGCTTGAACCTTCCTCAAAGAGCCAACCCATGGATGAAAAAACAAAACTTAGGCCATTGGAAGCTCAAATTGGTGGTGAAACAGTCCTGCTGCAGAAACAGTCATGTTAAGTCATAGTTATAGCCTGCTATTGCACCACATTTAACTAGTGTAACGTTAACAGCTGCCTCGACCACAGTAATGTTAACATACAGCTTATGGATGCTTCACTTTTCAATTTTAGCGGTTCAGGTTGCTCAGCAATGAAGGCACTGTTTTGTACGGGAGCAAAGGATGCAAGCATTGCAGGCTACGTAGAAAGCATTTTTGCTGTGGCATCCAGATCAAGCAGAGTAGGGTGAGAACCTACAGAGCAGAGGGAGGTGTCGGTGGAGAACTTACACACTTCTAAGTCAAGTGTTCCCTGAGCTAGATTAAGTGGGTGGCAGGGACAGATGAGAGGGAGCAGTGGTTAAGGGCTAAAGGAGAGGATGTAAAAGGAGGAGCTTCAAACTGAAGTGCTGGACAGGAACCAGGGGAAAGCTGCAAGATTTAGAAGGTGACTGATGACCTGGCACAATCTTGTATAGCAAGGTCCCTCTATGCTCCTTGATATACCTTTATTCTAATGAATGATTTTTCTTCTAGCCAGAACAGAGGAAGACTAAAAACTAAATAATCAGAGTTTGCTCAGATTTTTTCCTTTATTTTTTATTCTGTTATGGTGTGCTTTTTTACTTGCTCTCCTCTTGTGCCTATGTCATTTTGTATAGTTACTCTTTATGAAATTGATTAATTCAGTAGTTGAATAAACAAACATTACTGAAATAGTTAAGCTAATTGTTTACATCATTTATCAACAAACAACCCAAAAAAACCCTCTGATTTAACTTCAACATGTTTTTCAACCAAAACAAACTCAGTATTTTGGTTTTAGACAAAAAAGATGATGAAAATGTCTGTTTAGGCTCTGTGGACTGTAGGACCTGTTTTAGTGATTCAAATGTAATTACATATGCAAACAAAAATGCAGCTCTTGTTTGCATGGACTGTGTGGACACCCTGCTGTCTTTGTTTGTAGATACAGCACCATAAAATGGAAAAAGGGCTGTGGAAAAGGTAAATATGATTGGTCTAGTTATTAATGAACACACTCTGTAAACAATATTAAAAAAACAAGAGATAAGTATTGCATCGTTAAAGATGATGGATAATAACATCAGGCTATTTTACCAGCAGACATGTGGATTGTTGTATGGCAGTGTCAGTTGAATCCTCTAGAAATCTTTCAGCATTTTCAAAATAATTCAATCTAGCTGTAAATCTTGGAAACAATCAATTTGGGGGAAAAAAGCAAGTTTTAAAACCCAAGAAGAGACTGTGATGTTAATACAGAAACTAATACGCTATATGGAAAGAACAAGTCATGGAGAAACTTGATATTCTTAAAAGTCTCACCAGTGCCAGAGCTAAACATGTTTCTCATTCCAGTACCTTTGGTGGAAACAAAGACTGTGAAAAAATACTTTTTTCTGTTGAATAATGCAATCACAATCACCAAAATCTCAACAGTTCATCACTTGTTAATTAAAAGCCCAGGGACCAATATGCATAAATTGTCAAGAACTTAGCTCAGGTTGGTCAGGACCAAAATGCACGACTCGGATCGGTTGAATCAGCAAAACCAAGTTTTATTGCAAGCAAAGGTTGGTACTCGAAAAGACAATCAAACCAGGCAAAGGTATCCGTGACATGATGCTAGAGGCAAGGTCCAAAAAACAAGCAAGGTTCAAACACAAGAAAGCTATGACTATGACTATAATGCTGGAACGTGA
>JAQNCA010000027.1:20642465-20653677 GCA_029783725.1 Acanthurus tractus | reverse complement strand
TAAACAACTACAAAGAGACAAAAAAACTACAGAGACATACAACAACTAAAGAGACACAAAACATCAACAAAAATACAAATAGCAACTAGGAAGATACATTCAACAACTACAAAGAGACAGGAATTAACTACAGAGACATAAAACAACTACAGAGACACAAAACAACTACAAAAATATATAAAACAACTACAATGAGACTTAAAGTAACTACAGAGAGGCACACAATATGTGATCATTTTGTATCTCTTGGTGTGGGGTTATTGTGCCTGTATCTAATCTAAGAGAAGTATAAAATGTATCTTCTTTTTCTTCATCTTTTTTTAACATCTGTGCTCTTAGACCCACTCTCTCATTCTCTGTCTATGGTCTCCTGTTAATTTGATCAAATCCAAACAGTAGTACAGATGAGGGGGTCATGTGTTTAAGATGCACGGCAGCTGTTGAAAAAGACGTCCTCATATTACATGGATTTTTCTCTTCTCAGATCTGGGAGTGTGCAGAATCACTGGACTGAAATCTACCACTTTGTCGAGCATCTAGCTCATAAATTCATAAGGTAAAAAAAAAAACCCCAAAAACTATGTCTAACTATGTCATCGAGTATCTGTGGGAAAACATGCAATGAGAAATGATTAGCGATCTAACAGAGAATATTGTTCCCTTTCTTTCGTTGCCCCAGTCCACAGTTGCGGATGTCCTTCATTGTGTTTTCCACTGAGGGAAGGATCTTAATGAGCCTAACAGAAGACAGGTGGGTGCAGATCCCCTCATAACTGCTTTTAATCCATTTCTTTTCTGTCATCCAGCTGAAAGGAATGAGTGTAATACCAGATTTGGACGCAGGTCACACAGTTATGATCTTCTTGTTTTTTTATGACGAAGAAGAGATTCCAGACAGATACTTTCCCTCGCTGTGATTTGTCTATAGTGTCACAGTCTGGACAACTACTTCATCATGTCGTTTTTGACACGTTGTGGGCAGCTTGTGTGTCTTTTATTTGTCTCAGCAGAGCGTCTCACTGCTGCCACAAAATCTTTTCACTGTTAACTGCTTCCCTCATATCTCTCTCTACAAAGGGCTTATTTCCTGCCTATCTGCATGATGGTTTCTTGAGCCAATACACAACAATATTGTTTCAATTCATTCCTGAGTAACACATTGCTGATACTTTCTCCAAATGCTGCCCTTATGGAAACTATTACTCCCCTGGTGTCTGGATTATGTCAAAAGTATGTTCACAAGTGAATCTGACAAAATAAATATTTTCAGTTAGATTATCAACATTGGGATTTGCCTCGTTCTGTATGTCTGCTCAGGGAGCGAATTCGCAAAGGTCTGGAGGAGCTCGAGAGGGTGCTTCCTGGAGGAGACACTTTCATGCATGAGGGCATCCTGAGGGTGAGCAGCTTCTGCATGTCCAGGCTCCAGAATAAACACAACGTGGATCAGGGAACTAAATCGCTGTCATGTTAAAGGATGGAAGTGTTCCATTAATTTACTGCATGCTACTAGATAGACTGTCTGCTGATTCAAACGGTCTGTTCTTTTTTCACAGGCCAGTGAGCAGATATACTATGGAAACACTGAAGGTCTGTATTACTTTTCTCACTCAATACATTTTTTTCTAGTATGGAATAAGCTTATTTTGTCAAGTATAAAGAATAAAAACTTTTTTGATCGTCTTGTCCATCATGTCTGGGCATTTGAATTAAAAAGTTGTTCCTAACTCATCATTATAAATCATAATATACATCCGAGGGGTCATGAGATGATTTAAAAGTTCAGGAAAATAACTATAAATTAATCTGCTCTTAATTTTTACATACAAAAATTGTGATTTAAAAGTTCAAACTATAAACTATAACATTAAAGTTAACTTTGTTTAATTATCTACATGTTAGTTATTGAGCTTTCTTAGCCACAAATAGATACAGTACAATATCTAATCTCTGTGCTCTAATCTCAGAAGAATACTATACAAATACGTGTCTTTTTTTCACTCGCTTGTAAACAAATGCATGTGCTAGCCTGATTAAGATGTTAACTACAGTAGGCATTGGTGTTCATACCGCTTTTGTCCACAAGGGTCACCAGAATCAACAGAAATGTTGCTTTAATTTACTCTTGGACTTGGAATCAAATTTTCTGACGTCAGAAAGAGTGTGTTCATTTCCTAATATAAGAAGAGATCAGATTTTGCTTTTCTACAAATCAAGAGTAATGAATGCTACTTGTTTATGATTGTTTAGGGAGGATAAGCTAATAATAGATTACTCTTCCTGTCTGCAGGTTATCGCACTGCCAGCGTCATCATCGCTCTGACAGATGGAGAGCTGCATGAGGATCTTTTCTACTATGCCGAGAGGGAGGTGAGAGAGACAAAGAGAGGTTAAACTATTACCAGATGAAACATGTGACTGAGCACGTTATTGACCAGATCAAACACTGTCACCCTATACATCACCACTTTGATCCTGTTTCTCACGTCTGGAAAAATGGGGTCAAGGCGTCTGTCAGATTTATACATCCGAGCCCAGCGCTTCTCTTCACATCTGCACTGGGATTCAGTGATTTATTTGCTCCTCAGTCCATTCTGGCACAACAGGTGAAGGCATTCAGAGGTCTGAGGCTCTAATCAGCTTTAAGTGCCCTCAGACACATGTTGAAGGCAGGGATAAAGTTCCCAGTAGCTGGACAGTTTTCTCTTAAAAGCTGTGGGCTGCCTGGGGTTGTCATTTTAGTGTCAACACCAAAATCCACAGGGCAAATGAAATATTTGGCTCATGTGTTTTGTCTGGCATTCTGGCATGCATGTGACATTTCTATTGTCACATGACATCTGAATAATATTATTCACCAGGAACATGGTATTGCCCAATTTTCTTGTAAAATCTCATTAGCTGCTAGACAAACACGAGCCTTCCCTGACTTTGTTTTGGATGGTGTTATGAAATGCAGAGGTGTAATTGAATCCAGGTGCTGAGCTTCTTCCTGTTTTTGCTGTGAATCTGTGCAAACCTGACAGGCCAATCGCTCTCGAAGTCTGGGTGCCTCAGTTTACTGCGTGGGGGTGAAGGACTTCAACGAGACTCAGGTTTGTTGTTTTTTTTAAACTTTGTTTTGGTTTTTAGCTTAACAATCCATGATGTCTAAGCTTCGGGGAGTGAAATGGATACTGGGCTCATAAATTCAAAGCTTTTAAATCCAATTTTATTTTGAAAACATTGAAACCAGTGTTTTTTAAGTAGTAATAAAGTGCTAATAACTCTCTTCCAAGCAATCTGGAGTAAACAATTCCAGTCCCAATACTGATACAGATACCTTAGATATTGGCTGATACCGAGGACCTACTGGCACCAGTGTTTAATTAACAAGCTGTAAGGCTCAGTGTGTGGAAGGCACTTTTATATGAGGCAGGTCATACTGGTGGGGCATGGACGACAGGGGGAGATATATGGGGTGAAACTAAGGTAAATAAGTTAAAGTCCAACTGATGTGTGGAAAAAATAATAATTTCTTGACTAGTTGCACCTCCACCATTGTTATTGGTTGATAAAAAATGTTGGGGTTGGAGGGAGTTCAAGTTTTTCTGAAGCTATCCAGAGAAAGTTTGAAAATCACTGGCAAAAGGCAAACCAGTAGTTCTCCCAGTGGTTCTGTTATTTATTAAAACATTAGTATCTGACACTGGTTTGGCCCATTATCACTAATACCTGATCCAGCTGTTTGAGTCAGTATTGGACTGATACCTGATGCCGGTATCGTGTTGTTGCATCTCTATCAAGATGTCCATCAATTATCTCTAATATTTTTGAAGCATTATCCAAATTTTGTAACTTTTGGAACTTTTCACAATGAGTTACGTTTTGTTTCAATTTTAAAATAAGAAAATTGGGTGACTGTTGTATTGAATTACTCTTTAAGCTTCACCAACTCTGATTCTTAGATGAATATATGTGCACTTGTCATTTGTAACTATAAAAACTTGCTTCCTCTCTAGCTGGCGAAGATTGCTGATAGTAAGGACCACGTCTTCCCTGTAAATGATGGATTTGAAGCCTTGCAAGGGGTCATCGACTCGGTAAGCAGTTCAGTTCAGCCCACTGACATGTGCAAACAGCACTCGCCTCAAATATGTCACCAGTATTAACAACAAGGACTGAACAACAGTTTTTAGTTTCTAAAAAAGCTCAGAGGAAACCATCTTGCTTTGCTGGATTTTTTGGTAATCCTCTCCGTCTCATCACCTCCTCTTTTGTCGTCAAGATGTCGATCGAATAGCAAACAGGAAACAAGACAAAATAGTTTTAAAGCACGATAAGTTTTCCATCCACGGTGCCTGGCCAGAGGCGGAATTCCAGGAAAACCTGCTGGGATTGTGACTTTCCTGCTTTTGATCATCACAGCTGAGGTCTGGCCAAACACGATCAAAGTGTGAGCTGTGTCTCCTAAGACCCACCTCAGTTGTGTTGATTTAAATTTTTGCAAGTTGGAGCGAGCGAGCGACGAAAAACAGTTTGTCATGAAGGGCCTGTTGTCGTCGAGATGGGAGGATTTTTGAGCAGAGTTAGAGGTCACGCAGCTGACTGTCATCTGGAGAAGATTAACAACAAGCTCCAAGCTGTAGCTGCTTATTCACGTGAGCAGGGCAGTGGGTCATGAATCCCATCTTTTATTTTTTCGGGGTTAGTTTGTATATTCCTGGAGAGCAGCAAGTACAAATACATCGGTAGATTACTGCAAACACTGTACAGAAAAAACAGATGTCAATATTTTAACTCTTAGATGTTGATGAAGCTGTGAGCAGAAACTTTTTATGAGTCTCTGTGTTTTTTGTTTACGAACACTAGGTAGAAGGTAATTCATTTATCATTGTGCAACTCGGGATTGCACAATATAATAAATAAGCTCCAACAAGTGCTATTTGCTTGGCTGGTTTCTGTGTTGCACCAGATGAGCTCTGTAATGCCTTTCTGTTCATTTCCTCAGATTCTGAAGAAGTCCTGCATTGAGATCCTGGCAGCTGAGCCCTCTAGTATCTGTGCAGGAGGTAAGACGAAGGTTGAACTCCTGTTTATCCTCATCAGGAAACTCAATAAGATCAGGCAGTGGTGCATCTAAGTTAAATCTTATTAGGTATTCTCAGGAGAGATGTGTCTCTCCAGGACCCCAAGTAAGAAAAATATGTCTGTGACCTTATTTATCCAACTTATTTTAATCATTAGAAATGATCAGTAAAATATTTAGCTCTCTTCATGTACGTGTATAAACATTTTTTTCTGAAATTATATCCCATGGAGTCCAAAAGGGGAAGGTCTATTATTTAAGACCAGGCTTTTATTTGAGGAAATTTGGCACATTAGCTTGAAAGTTGTGCTGAGTGTCATTACAAATACGGAAAATTCCATTTGGTTTCCATGTACGTAAATCCTTTAAATTAAATTTTGCAACTACGTCATAAAACTGCCTTAATAATGTGTTGTTAAACAGAGCTGGGACAGGGACTTCAAACAGAACACTACAATTACCAATGAAAGTAACATAATAACATGTGAAAGTGCATTGTTTTATTTATTACACTATTCTAGTTACTGGAAGACGGTTTTATTTTGTTACTTCAATTACAATAATTATAATAATTCAAACTTATGGCTATAATTATTTTAAATTCTTCAGGTGACGTTTGTGTTTTTCTTCCCTTCCTTCACTCAGAGTCCTTTCAAGTTGTGGTGAGAGGAAATGGATTCCTCCATGCGAGAAACGTTGATAAGGTCCTATGCAGCTTTCGAATCAATGACACCTTGACTAAGAGTGAGTGAAACACCGCTGAACATCCTCAAACTGTCCCTGATTCACTGTATGCACTGTTTTTTATTTCACATGAGCGTTTAAACGGAAAAAACACATCGACCCAAAGCATCAAAGCTGATCGCTCAGTTCACTTTTAATAAAAACAGCTGGAGTAAACACATGAGTGTGCAGGCCTTTGAAAAAATTCTGCTAAATTACACCTAGTTGAGCCTCCAAAAGTCAAACACCAATTCAGCCGTGCAGCTGGAATCTCCTGTGATCAAACACACACACACACACTCACAGTCATGCTGGAGTTACTGGTATCATGGCTTTTTTGTTTAAAACACACTGGGTTATTTTACAGCCTGAAAGGCAGCCAGAAACAAAGGATAAAGAGGAACGAGTACCACACACATGGGCAGAAGGAGGAAAAGGCCTGAAGGATACGACCAGTTACCCCACAGTCTTTACTGGTGGATTACTGTAACAGTTATTAAACCCACTTCCTACCAGGCATCCCACAGAAGCTACAGGAGGTGCTGGGTTAATTACAGAGCAAGATATTTACCAGCTATTTACTGAGGCACAAACAAAATGTCTTCTCCTCTGAGGGAGGTGGTTTCTCTGCGAACTGAAGGGCTCAAGTCAGTGCATCTCATGTCCCAATCAGTCAGCTGGAGTTCATTTCCGTCCATAGACTCTGATAGACGAGTGTTTTTGGTAAAAATGTCATCGTGTTAACTCTCTTTGAGGTTTTTTCCACAGAAGTGGTCTGTTGTTTTGGAGTTTAGTACCATGTTGCATGATGCTCAATCATTGTTGTCCTCATCCTTATACTGTACATACCATGCAGGACAGCACACATGCAATCCTTATTAGCTTTGTCAGATTGTTTTCTTCAGTTTTATGGCGGTTGCTCTGTTGATGCCATCGACATTCAGCAGAGGCACGTTGCTCCTTAAATCAAATTCTTGCAATAAATTTTTTTGAATACAAATTTCTCAGAATCATAACTGTTTCTGCATAAAATTGCATCCAACTTTCTGCAGACAAACAGCAAACATGGAAACAATTTGTGTCAAATGATCTCCTCATGTTCGTTTCATTATATTTGTATACTTCTCCTTCAGATACATTCACTTTTCGAGATTGTTTACACACAGACCCTCTGGAACTTGTTTACTTCACATCAGGGGTAAACTTTAAATGAAAATAATTAGGCCACGGTTAACTCGCCCGGAGATGGAAACCATTTCTTCCCTCTCTAATGCATCAATGCTCACCCCGACTGACTCCCCCATGGTATCTGCGCATATTTCACTGATGGAAATGGAAATAAGGAAAGCGGCAACATGTACCTGCATGTGTTGAGCAGATGAATCGATGTTTAAGCGTGTACCTCCAGGAAAAAGTAGCTGTAAATACATTCAGATGGGTCCTGTTCTGGGCTTTCCATCATTTTTGTTACAGATGTTGTAAATATGGTGCCATTGACAGTATAGAACTGTGTGAACTGCTGCATAGGAGACGAGACTTCAAGAAATAGTTGAAAAATTGAGTACATACAGTTCTGTGCTAAAAGGAGGATGGAAAGATTGATGCACTTTGTCTGTAAGGCCAGCAGCTGGTTAGCTTAGCTTAGCATAAAGACTGGAAACAACGGGAAACAGCTAGCTTAGCTTTGTCCAAACATAACAAAATGTGCTTACCACGGCTAACCAAGTGACATGTTATATCTAAATTGTTTAATCCGTTTAAAACTGGAAACAACAGTTTGTGGTTTTATTTACCTCGTGTCCGCCCACATAGTGATGACAAGACTCCAGGAAGTTTCTGCTTCTGGCCAAGAAATATCCAGGAGCAAATTTAAAAACCACATTTTTTTGGTTTTTGAACTCCTTTTCTTGTCTGGATTTAAAACAAATGATATAACATGAAGCATAATTTACCATAAAAAGTGCTTGTGGGTGGATTTTGTTATCTATGAACAGAGCTAGGCTACCTGTTTCCATGGTTTATGCTATGCTATGCTAACCTACTCTGGTCTTTAGCTTTATATTTACGTAACAAAAGTATCAAAAACGAGGTAGGGAATTAACAAAATTAAAATGCAACCTTGAGGGTTTTCAACGGTCTTATAATTCTATAGAGTTTGTGAATTTGAGTGGGACATAGAGTCTTTGAAAGTTTTTGAATTTGGTGAAATAGAGATGTTGCTCTCTGTGCTGCTAGAAGGGGAAAAAATCACATAGTTCTTCATCCTTGGAGCAAGTTGTCACACATCTTAACCTTTCTTTTTAAACTGTCTGTGAGCTTCTGTCAGGACTGGTTATATCTCAATGTTCCAGCAGTCATTATTGTTGATCTGTGTCTCAGTCTTTGCCGTGTTTTGGTCCTTGAACTTCAGGGAATTGGGCCTGGACATTCCTGGGAATTCCAAGAAGCTTCAGTTAATAGCCTTTTAAAGATTTTATGACTACTGTCTTCTTAGGCAATCATTCCAAATAATTTACTAGTTAAAGTTGATCTCTAAACGTTTATCCGCCCGGTGTAGTACAACATGACCTCTCTAAGCTCCGGGAGTAAACAGTTCAATAAAACATTACAGCACAAACTCAGGATGCTTTCCAGCCTCTTTACCGTCAAAGGACGTGAGCAGTGCGAATCTGCAGAGTCAGCTGCCGTCAGATCTTTCCTGGGCTTTGCTGTAATTTGTTTTTTAAAAGACTCCCTGTCCTTTTTGTCATGCCTTAATGGTGGGGCCGTTCTGAGTGCAAGGTGGATGCAGGGATTAACTCTAAGCAGGACAAAATCTAGGCCAGTTTGCTTTGGCGCCGATCTGTTTTTGGCTGCGTCGCCCCACTCCTGTCGGTCCTGCATGGTGTTACTAGAGAGGAGCAGCAGCAACTCATGCGAGTTTGTTGATTTCCTCAGTTCTGGGGTATGCTCTCCTCCTGCCAGGATAAACAGACAGGCCTGGGTGACGATGCTCGAAGGAGTCGCTTTGCCGAAAGCCAGCTGAACAAGGAGAAGACCTAGATTTGTCTAAAAAACAAAAGGGCCAAAGGCTGGAGGGAATTAAAGGGTATTGGTGTTTCTGAGAGTGAACACGCAGATGTCTTCAGACGGTAGACAACAAAAGCACTTGTTTTGAAGAAAAGCTCTCTGCAGACAGTTTGGAAGAAAAAGTGACATTTTTTTTTTTTACTTCTGTGAACATGTGAATAGTTTCCAGTCTCTTATCAAACTAAAATGAAGTCATGCATCGAGTCAGGCATTATTCAGGCAGTTAACTCTCAAATTGTACCATAATTAAGCTAAACAATGACATAATCTGAAAGGCGATTCCGGTCATAAAACTTCCCTCCCTTCAGAAGCTTTAAACATGTCATTGAAACTACTGGCTGCTACCACAAGAAAAAAGCTGGAATGTTGTTTGATTTACTGTTTTTCACGACCCTTTTCTCTGCTCTTTTCTAGTGGTAAAACCTTTGATTGTAGAAGATACATATCTTCTCTGCCCTGCGCCAGTGCTGCAAGATGAGGGGATGTAAGTCCTGTAATTTATTTAAATAAATATGAAGTTTCATACGACACCATCTTTTCTGTTTATCTAAAAGCGCCACATGGATTCTTTTTCCAGGGCAGCGAACCTTTATGTCAGTATGAACGAAGGTCTCAGTTTCATCTCCAGTTCGGTCACCATCACCACTGTGAGCTGCGTGAGTACCAGCTTTTAGCTACACAACCGTACCGTGTAAATGTTGTATTTCAACTTTAAGAAAAGCAGGTTGGACACATCTTTCAGGTCTGAGAAGTGAAGCCAATGTTTAAGTGATTAAACCTACATTTGTTCTTAATGAGCAGCAGGGGGCGACCCCATTGGTTGCAAAAAAAAAAAGCTTGATTGCGTGCAAGCTTATGGGAAAACGAGCCCACTTTGTACTCGTTTTATTACCTCAGTAAACATTTTCATAATGAGTTTAATAGTTTTAAGTCTTCTTCAATACCACATGATGTTTATTTGGTAAATTATGGTTGAATCTCAAGCAAAATAGATGATAAATACAGGGTATGTTTCAGGGCATGGCTACCTCATGATTGACAAGTTGCTGTCTCAGCCTATAGTCGGGGTCTCAGTCAGATTTAATCAAGACAAAATCGTCCCGATGTTTTTCCTTTCTTCCACAAATTTCCTCACTTCTAGTTCCAAAATTCCAAGATGGCACCGGCCATAATTCCAGACTCGAGGTAGTCCACAAACCAATGGGTGACACCGCAGCGGCTCTGCTCACTTATTTATACTCATACTTTCTCTGATGGTAACACCAACAAATGGTAACAAGCTAACACCACCGAAACAAACAGTGCAAAACAAACTTAAGACGTCCGGATGATGGATGCAAATTAACTCAAGTATTTCATCATCCGCACAAAGCACTGAGTCTAAGAAAGATACGAGCACAAAAGAGACTTTTTCCTGCACAAAGCTTTAAGCCTGAAGAAGTTTACTTTTTTTTTAGTGCTTTTTACATTCAGGTTGTGTTTGTGTTGACGTGTCCGTCTTTGTCACAGTCTGATGGGACCATCCTGGCCATAGCTCTGCTCATCCTGATGCTGCTCCTGATCTTGGCTCTCCTCTGGTGGTTCTGGCCTCTTTGCTGCACTGTGGTGAGTTTTTAAAAAAAAAATTTTTTTAAACTAATGCAATAATATCATGCATGCACGCTGATTTACAGACAGCTTCTGGTCGACTCCTTTCAAATACAGATGGCTTCAAACACTTCAGGAATGCAGTGATATTGCTCGCTGACTATAAGACAGAGAGAGAGAGAGAGAGAGAGATGTCTTTTCCAGGTTCGTCTCGTCTGGATAACACGACCTCAGGCATCTTATTAACCTAAACAACATTCCCATGGTGCAAAGGTCAGGGTCTGAGAGTCAATAAGGGTGTGTAGGCCTTTTGGATCCCTGCAGCTGAATTTAGTCCACAAACAGAAGAGGTCAAGGCCAATGGGTGAACGTGTGCTGAAATAATTACGCTGCTGTTCAAATAATTTGCTTTTCCAAAAGGTCACAGCGGGTGACCTCCAGGTCTCAGTGCTTTCTCCGTTTGTCGACTGTAAGAACCGAACTGGAAAGACTTAACGAACTCTCCCATCAGCACTGAAGCTGAATAATGTGAATATCAAGCTTTTGGTGTGGAAACAAAAAGCTAAAGCTGTTTTGAGTTGGGAGTTTTAGAAGCAAGATAACTCACCAGAAATAAAGGAAAAGTCTTTTTTACGACAGTCATCTGCTTTGGATACGGTGAGGAGAGGGGGGGGGGGGGGGGGGGGAGCCAAACAAAAAAGGGGGGGGGGGGGGGGGGCGGGGGGGGGGGGGGGGGGGGGGGGGGGGGGGGGGGGGGGGGGGGGG
>JAQNCA010000027.1:20624490-20635670 GCA_029783725.1 Acanthurus tractus | reverse complement strand
TCCACATTAACAGGAGAATAAATGAAAAAAAACTGTGTGTTTGTGTGTGTGTGTGTGTGTGTGTGTGTGTGTGTGTGTGTGTGTGTGTGTGTGTGTGTGCAGTGCAACAGTAAATACAGTAATAAAAAGAATAAATCCTTGAAAAAAACGGACAAATGCCTCTGCGCTGTTTTGTCCCGAACAAAAGATTCAAGCGTTGGAAGCCATGCTCCATTTTTAAAGTTATAATCTAATCCAATGTAACATAAAAAGAGCACATACTTTGTGCTTAACAGGCTACAACAAGCAAAACCTGTGGTTCTGATTAAGGCCGGTATGCTAACAAATGGACATATTATGAAAATGATGATGAAAACTTGCCGTTCCTTTCAGATTAATCTAATGTTTGTCAGCAAGGCCAGTCGATGCTGAGGAAAAAAAACTGAGGAAACGCGCTGACAGTCCAGCAATCTGCTCTATTTCTGTGGGTCTTTAAGGTGGACCAGCTCAGCTGAGTGCAAACAATGTCAGAGAATTACATCCCCTGCCTCTCCAGTACAGTAAGCAGAGCCAACTCAGCACTCTGTAATCAGAAGTATATGAGTGAGTCCCTGCACACTACAAAGCTCTTCATTAGTGCACTGGAAAAAAAAAAAATTAAAAAGCTCTGCTACTATCCTGCTCGTTCTGGTTACAATTAAGAGTCTCTTGTCGAAGCCATGCTTTTATAACTTCCTGCTAAATGAATGCAGCGGTGGAAGGGAGGGAGGGAGGGAGGAGGTCTGCCTGACAGAGACACGAGTCAGGTTCCTGTAACGTGTCACATATTTCTAAGATTTCAAAAGACTGGTGTGTTTTTCAGGAATCGAACGCAGAAAGTATTAAAACTCAACATCAGGCATCTCAAAACCCTGAAGAAGACGTCAAAATGAATGATATTCACTGTCCCTCGGGCCCTGAAGGAATAAAACTGTAGGTTTATTGTGCTGAATGACATTCAAACATCTTACTTAGTTTTGTCTGAGAGGTCATTCCGCCCTGCTGGTAAATAAGAGGCACAGAGCAGCAGTGTCATCACTTATCAGTCCACTCCAACTCCCTGATCCCCTCATCGCAGCTGCTCCCGGGGTGTAGCTTCCTTCTGGAATGTGATGGTCTCTCATGCATGACCTCACTTGGATTGGACCAGAGGAGAATGGTGGCAGGTTATTTTGTCCAGCTGAGCGGAGCATGTACATAATTGCTGCCCATAGCTAAAGCTTTGGATTGAGAGCTGCAGGAGTTTTTGTTGGCATTTAAGTGCAATCTTGAAGGTGTATGCGGACAAAAAGTAGCATTTCTTCTATAAGTGGGAATCGCAGAAGGCTGCCATCTGCTGCAGTCATCAGAGCGTGTGTTTGGTAAAAGGCAGCAACCAGAGACTGTTTTTTTTTATATCTTAGACTAATTCAGCTGTCAAAGCTGGGAAGTTGTGTGTTTTGTCAAAAGAATGAGGTTCAGAAAAGCAAAGCCTTTAAGTAAGGATGTCATTTTCCAAAATCCTGTGAGACCAAAAAGCCGTTATGAGAAACAGTCGAGGCATTTGAAAAATAGTAGAGGCAGATTCATTTTTTTGAAAAAAAACCTACAGAACATTTCAGAAAATGTCTGAAAAAGTTTTGTGGGTCAATTCTGGTCTGCTGGGTGATGACCACCAGCTAAAAATGATTAGAGTTAAATAAACATGGATCACTGCCAAAAAACAGAGCCAACAAACTGATCCTTTATCTGTTAATGATGATTAAATAAAGATTAACTTTTATCAGTTTATTGCTTTACTAGCTTGTTTTCTGGATCAGTGTGAGTTTACAACAGTTTCAGCTAGCTAACTTTGTTGGGTTTATCTTGTCAGATAAAAACTTTATCTGCTGTAAAATAGTTTAGAATAAAAAGTAAAAGCAATATGCTCAACGTTGTGTGGATTTTAACGTTTCACTGGTCGTTGTAGTTTTATGAACAGCTGGCGTTTTGTGTGTTTTGCTGCCAGACTGTGCCGACTGTTTACTGTCTGCCATGTAATTGAGTGTTTTATTTACTCCAGAGTTACCTCAGAAACTCCACAGTATGACCAAAAAGTTAGTGAGGCCTCGGTTTTGAGGCCCACACTACTTCCTGCTGTCAATCCCACAATGCAATGTGCTGTGTTTTGTTGTCACTGTTCTGCTAAAATTTGTTCTTTTTCCAAATTTCAGGGGAGATGCATGAACTTCACCCGCATAAAGTCGCCTCCTTCTCCTCCACACTACCCGAACTACAACCACCAAGCAACTCCCATCTACAACCCTCCGCCTGCACCCAAGGGCACCCTCCCACCGACCCCTGGAAGTCCTCCATCGTCTCCATCTTTCTCCTTCAACCTTCCATCGCTGCCACCGACACCTCCTCCCACCTCCTCCACTCCCTCCCCTCCCATAACACCTCCCCCTTACACGCCACCTCCAAACCGAGCTCTACCGCCGACCACCCTGCACATACCTGCCCCGCCGGCGCTGCCACCCACCCCTCCGCCCTCAGCTTCCCCCACAGGTCCCCTGCCTCCTCCTCCACAGGGACCTCCTCCGGGACGAGCCCCTCCACCTGCTCGCCCTCCGCCTCGCCCTGGCCTGTAGAGCCGGCAGTAGCCAGGATTTCAAAAGACAACTTTTAAAAGACAGTCCCCCCCCCCATGCAGTCAGCACACGACCATCCTTGATTGTACCTGCAAGCGAGGACATGCAAGAGCCTCGTGCAACGCTCGAAGTGCCGCGGCTTCTCGCCTTGTGAACGGGGAGCAGTGAAGACTTGTTTCCAGCTATTTGTCTACAGTGACTTTTGTACACATTTAGCCCAACGGTGCAATTGCACTGATGCTTGAATTACACAGACATTCCCTACAAATGAGGTCATTCGGGTCGACTCAAAAAAAAAACATTCGCCTTCACGGTCTTTGCAGCTGTTTCAGACCTTGTTGTCCCCTACATGAGCACACAAGATTGGATGAATCCTGATTAAGCAGAGAAAACAGCAGTTTCTGTATCTGGGTCCTCGACAAGGAGCCCAGTCATGTTCAAAATGATCATAACGCTAAAATATGTGCCTGTGTAACATTCCTCTCTTTCCTGATAAGAGATTGAAGACTCATTTTGCAAACGTTTCACACTAAAGCAGATTTAGAAGAATCTGAAAATCCACGTTTTTTTTTGTACTCTTGAATGTCGAGCAGTTGCATGCAATAGTGTTTGAGTTGCATTTTTTGTTCTTTTTTTTAATTAAGTTTCTACCTTGTTTTATACAAAAATAAACACACTTCTTAGTTTTTACTTTTTTTTATCGATGAGTAGAACACATGTACTGAGTTTTTATATTTCTGAGGTCGGAAAAAAACAACCATTGTTGACAGAAACATGTACAGTAAATATATTAAAAACAACAATGCAACGTAACTTTTGACTTCCATGCCATATTAAACCAGCCCTAATGTGACAGATAGCTGGCCTATTTTTGTGTATACAGAGTAAATGATAAATTGTAATATAAACACTAAGTGTGCCCTCTTACTACAGCTGACCTGAAGCATGTGCTCTGACTATTAATGTGGACAAAAACATGTCAGTCAGGGAGAAGCTTTGCACATCATCTTCCACCCGCGGCTTCTGGCAATATATGTAAATAATCTTTTTGATATAACCATTTGTTTTGAGATATCTGTGTGTATGTGCGTGTGTGTTTTTTTTAAAAAAGAGAGACTAGTCTACTATATATATTCATGACAGCCAGTCCCACAGTGACCTGAGTTGGAGAGCCAGTTTTTTTCTACTTAAAAATTTTGTGTTTTTCTTTTTTTTCCTTTCCTTTTTTTTTTTTGCACAAGGTGCTTTCAGTTCCAAAAAAGCATTGCAGATGATAAACACATTCCTCTAATGGGTCATATAAAGTTTAGTGCAGATTAAATTAAAGGTTAATATGAAGCTGTTCTTTGATGCTGATCAGAGGAGTTTCGGCAGATTACAAGATCTGCCTTAAGCAGTCGAGTTCCTCTTTTTAAAGTCATGTCAAGGCTGTGTGTAACTTTCCATCAGTACAGTATGTAGACATCTATGTTTGTTTCATTCAAAATGGAAGTAAACATCTCAATTGTATTAAAAATGGAGGTTTGTTTTTCTGCATTTCTCTTCAAACACAATAACTGTCCCGCAAACGACTGTGATTTACTTCCCGACAACGTGAGCTGCACTTTCTAAGTTTTCATCAAAAGCCTGTTAAGACTTTAATGGGTTTTCCCTCATATTTTCCTTAAGTCATTTATTATCACACAGTGCTCCTCCTTTTCCAAAGTCTACACAGCGTCTCCCAGGTGCAATTTATCATACAGCATGTTCAGATACAAAAATATTCTGCAACACAAAAGAGAAGGAGCAACTTCTGATTCTCCTCTAGTTTATTCAGCAGTAAGTCAGAGAGCTGATATTGCCATCGGGGTGAACAGGTTCACACATTGGAGAGTGGCTGTTTGCATAAAGCTCAGAGCACCTCAGTCGCTCCATGTGATGGAAAAAAGAGAAAAGATTATGCAGAGCTTGGCTAACTAATTCCAGATGTTCATATGTTGCATTATGTCACATGCACGAATGGAGAAAGCTATCTTGGAAAATATTAGACACCATCTAATCCTTTTGAAATGAGGACAGGCTGCAGGAAAGGTGTGCTAGTGCTAATCATTCGTGACATAATCAGAGGGCAGCGGACAAGACAGAGTGGAGTAATGAGATTTGATTAAGATTTGAGGTTTTGTTTTGTCATTTGAAGTTGATAATATGCAAGCACAATTTATCATGGGGTGGTTTTTAATTAATTTTCCATGCTAGACAAACTCAATGCAGTGCTTCTAAAGTCTGCTGCAAGTGTATGCATGCATATACATATACAAACATGTGTTCTGTTGCTAGCTAACTTGATTGTGTGCTGCGTCAAGCTTGTAAATATGTGCTAGTCATCCCTCTATGCATGTTATCCGAGTTATCTAGAGGTGTGTGCATGTGTGGCTAACTCACCAGCTTAGCCAGCTCACGGTTTTGCTCCCTAGCAGCGGCGTCGTAAGGCTGTGAGCTCAGTTAGCTTCCCGCGGGAGGCGTGGTCGTCTACATTTGTTCACTGTAATTCAATTTAAAAGGATGAATTTTTACAAGATGGTGCGGTCAGTAAAACAAAACTCTTTTCATAAGTCGCTTTTGTCTACAATAGTCTCATCCTGTGTGGTGTTCTGCGATTTCTTCCATTTTCTCTCCAGCTTAACCCGGAAGTCTTTTATTCTTCCTCTTGTTCTCAGGGAAGCTGGCGGCTTAAATTTGTTGGCCAAAACATAACAGCGCCCCCTTGTGTTCCCTCCAATTAGGCTATAGTGCTGCACCAGGTGCTGACTTCTTTTAGATCATTCTTGGGAAGAATTTAAGTGGAGGTCTTTGTCATTATGAACTCCTGAGATTAACTAGTGTAAGTTTAACATAAAGACTTTAAGGTTGAGTTCATTCAGTATTCCAGAGCTGCTATCTTCTTCAATTTCGTTGCGTCTTTTGGCACAATGACAATAAAAGAATTCTGATTCTGATTCTGAAAAGTTAAAGTGCTTTCTGAAAGTAATTCATCAAAACTTTTAAAACTTTCTTTTTCTATGTAAAGAGGCCATAGAAACAATGTGTTTCATTGCTGTCAGAAGGGTTTTGGAGACTGTAGAGGGTAGATTTATATAACTGTAAATGTTCACCGCAAAATGAAAATTCAGTCATTTTCTACTCATGAGTCAGCTGGCATTTCTTTGTCTGCATAACACTAAAACAACACTGCAGCATTCTCCTAAACATCTAGCTGGGGACTAAAAAATAATGACAGACAGAACAAAGTAATCATTAAACCAGCCTCCCACCACTGGAATACAAATTTAATAAATCTTAATTCTTGTGTCTTGAGCCGGGAAGAAGTTTGTCCTCATTATAAAACAATGTTAAGAAAAAATGTTCCAGTAACCCCAAGAGAGACTGTTGGCGTCAGTTTACTGGGATGGACGGGGAACAGATCTGAAAACAGTGCGTCAAAAATGAGGAAGAAACACATCACATCCCTCCCATAGGCCATTTTCATGGCTGACATTTTGAATTCTTCATTAAATGAAAAGCATAGACGTAGTTCATAGCATAAAGGATGGATCTGATCCATTTAGGTGATCTTATTCTGGCTCCTGAGTTCCCCTTTGCTGGCTCGGTGACTGGGACGACCGATTACATCGTTAGTGTTATTTGTTACATCTGTGCTTTTCCTGCTGTGATAAGTCAATATGTGATTAAAATCAAAATATCCAGAATCACGTCATGATTAAGTTTGGCAAACCTAGATTCAATTAGGTGACAACACCTGCTGATAGTTATTCAATCCCCCTCAGACACGATTAAGAAGCAGCTGCTGGTTTGTGCACATGCAGAGAGGATTTTACCTGAAATGCTTCAGATGATGGTCTTTCTTGTTGGAAAACCACCCACAGTGCTCCCTGGGGTTGGAGAGTGGAGCGTGCCTTTGTTTGGGGCTGCGGCTGCCTTTTGTAATTACTCCGCAGCTGTGCTTAAAGCCGTCATTGTGGTTAGTCAGTGCAATGAAATACTTCTGAGCACTGCACTGGCTTTCACCAACAGTTTAGCTTTCTACCTTTCAACCATGCTGAGGCTGAATGCCTTCTTCAGGCTGACGCTCACAGGCGTGATCTTCTCACGAGAGGAGCTGCACCAACGTGGACCAGCACAGACCTGCAGGAGCAGCAGCTGCTGTGCAGGAGGAAGAACTGTGAGCTGGTTGAAGTCGACTCTGCATGCCGTGTCTGCAATCTGCTGCTGTTTACTATCTGTTTGCATGGCTCTCATCCATGTGGCACCAGCCGCCCTGTCAACGCTGTGCAGAGACTTCAGACCTCGTGTCTCCACCATTAGGACTTTATATGGACGCACGAGAGCATTGCTGTCCACCCTACAGACTGTTACTGGTTTTTCTACACAGATACTTAAAACCCTTTGCAGTGTTTTGTCACTGATAAGCAGCTCCTGAACCAACTCCATCACCTGAACTCTCTGTTTACACTTCGCAGGAAAATATGAAGCTGACCAATAATTGATTTGGTAAACTTTTAATTATTTTTCCAAATGTAGGTCAATGACTGAACTTCTTGTTTTTATTTTAATAAAATAATTGTGAAATATTTACTAACCTGTCTAATCAAGCACGATAGCTGACGTCATTGTTTGGATGTGTTGAACTGTGACAAGCGTGTGTTCTGAGAGAAACTGATTTGTTTTTAATTGAATAAGCTCTGGGACTTAAAAGGGAAGTACTTGACACTTTATTGCATCATTTCTACTAATAAATACATAGTGCCCCGATTCCCTCAGTACCCCTACAGATTCCAACAGATGTTGTGAGGATTCAGTGCAGCCTTCTTTTGTCAAAGCCTCCAGTAAATAAATCAAATCTTCTAATGTATGTGGATTACAAAAGTAACTAAAACGAACATTTTCCAGTTTTCAAACCCAGAGAAGCTCAATGTTTGGGAAAAAAATAATTGCAAAAATCGAGTTAAGGCTTGATTGGAAAAAGACGATAAATATCTTTACAACCCAAAATATGTGATGGACTAAAAACAAAACAACAAAGCAGCTCCTATTTCTTCACTACACAACTGCATGTGTATAACATTGCTTTTTACTTGGCATTTTAAGCAGACATTTGGGATCACACACACACACACTCACACACACACAGCTGGCATCTGACTTTCTATCTAAATAAACATCTACAGTCTGACATACAGCCATGAACCTGTATGTGCCCCCTTCAGGCCTCAGCACACAACCAGCATCAGCACACGTTTGGCTACAAAACAAAAAAACAATACAGATGAACATACAAAATATATGTTTTGGTTTATAACTGCCGAAACCATTGTAGAGATTTTTTTGGTTTGACAGGACATTTCAAATGACAGTGACATTCACATTTCAAATCAGAGTATCGTCAATAATATAAAATCATTTTTAAAAAAAAGAAAAAAAACAAATATGAAAAAAAGAGGAAAATTAAGCTTCAAATGGTCCCAATATTGCATCTGTTCTGGTGGCAGGGTGTGGGCTGGACACTGGGTGCAACTTCTGCTTCAGTTTGATGACTTCATCTCACTCCAACTGCTTCAATTTTTTCTTCTTAAAATGTAAACTAGCAATCTGAAACTAGCGACTAGGTTCTCTCCTGCGAGCAGTGAGGCAACAGGGTTCGACACGGAAATCAAACACTAAATGGTGCACAAATAGCTTTGAAGGCAAACACAGAGGGAAGCTGCGTGGTACCATGAAGAGAATGTCACACTCTGGTGTCGGTGGATCAGAAAACGAGGCGTGTTCTCATTAACGGAGCCGACCGAGACCACAGTTTGAACTCTGACACAATAAACACGAGGAACAAGCTTTTTGCACTCTACCCAAGACGATTTTACGCTGTAGTGTTTTCTCAAGCTCTTCTATGATCTAACATGCGATGCGATTCCTGCTCTAAGTCATGTGCCCTCAGAAGAAAGTCCAAGAGAGAAACTGAGTCAAAATTGGAAAACGCGCTGCAATTAGCAAAGCAATGACCTGTGGCTTGGAATGATTAGAGACTGTCGTTTACTTCAACTGCAGAGTGAAGACACTTCAGATGATTAGCTGCCAAAGAAAAAAAAATCCCAACTAAGCTACAAATCATTGCACAAAAGAAACAAAGAAACAAAAAAAAAAAGAGCCAGTGAGGTCTTTAAATCTTAAATTCTGTCAGTCAGCAGCTTTAACGTCAGCCTCAAGATGCTCCCAGTGAGACTAATCAACACAACTACACACGGAGGACTTGCGCACAAGTTTTTGAAACTGAATTTGAGGAAACCCGCTCGCTGTCTGTTGTTACGGCTTCACAAACCCGGAGAGTAATGACGATTCCTGCACGTCAGCCCAGACCATGCCACCGCGGACTAAACCAGTTCTCTAGCAATAATATGACACTGATGCCAAAGGCTTCTGAGAAAAAAAAACAGACATTGAAATACAGAGAATATGCAACAGTGACACACACAACTGTTGAGTAAAAGATTGCATTAAAAAGAGTTGTGACACTTCTCCCGGTTTCTTCCTCGCCGCCCGCCTGAACGTGCGTCCGCCAGGCTTTTGTTGTTGGGCGATGAACGATGGGGTTCACTCGACTGTCACGGACTTGGCCAGGTTTCTTGGACAGTCCACCTGTAATTCAAACAAAAGGAGGTCATTAACCCTAATGATGAACAACAGTCATGTAAACAGACAACAAGCGCCGCACGTCAGCTGATGACTGAATGTGACAGGCAAACCGCGAAGCATGATCCGAACAAAATCATAACAAAAACTTTAATGTGCGAGCCAGAGATGTGGCAGCAAATCCCCCGGCCAGAACACTTGTCATCACTCAGACTTCAGATACTTGTAACTACTTAGAAAATTTAAAAAAAAAGAGAGAAAAGAAAAGGGAGGGAAGATGAAGCTGTAAATGTTTGCTTCTCCGTCAGAGGAGCAATGCGATGTTGGCACGGCTGCAAAGAATTATTGACTTTGAAAAAAACGGGAACTAACTGGGCCGCGCTGTCAGGACGTCTCTCTGAAGCGAAGTGCTCCGAAAGCAGCAGCAACACTGTCAATATTGACATGCTGCACTTGAGTTAAGCTGTTTGTTTTGACCTTTGACATCTTGCAAAGCATACAAAAGATTCAACAGCCGGCCGACAAACAGCCACGAAGCAACAGCTCTGGTAAATCAAGAAGTCGGGGGAATCCTTTTTTAACTGCTGCGTGTTTAAACATTTTTTGACTATTTATAACACATCGCAAGAGGAAACTGTTATTTATTCCTGCATCTATATTTTTCCTATCCCTACTTGCAAGTGTTGGTTTTTCTTTGCCAAAGAGTTTTTGGTGTCTTGAGTCTGAATTTGTGTCCAAACTGAGGTGTTTACACATAATTGTAATCATTACTGTCACCTTCACCTCGGCAGGCTGAATTAGGCAAAGTTTACTCAAAATTAGGAGACTATGAAACACCACGACCTGCACATATAAACACCACATGTTGTTTATTTCGAGCAGTGTTTGTCAGTGCCTTCGCAGTCCAAGTACCGAAGGGGCGATAAGCCAGATAATCAGCGATACTGAGAAATTAATGCAACAACATCTTGCTTCTAAGAAGGTGCATCATCTTTTGGACAGTTCAACTCTACATCTGTCAGCTTCACCTAATTAACCTGGGCTTTTTAATAATGACCATTTCCCGCAGTAAACACTGTGTGTAACAACACTCTGGTTACGCTGAGAGTTTTTTAGTCAGAACGACTATTACAGACAGAAAGAGCGACTGAAAACTGATATTTTACTGTACTCGTGTTTGACAAATGAGGTATTGAACTCATCTGGCAAAACAGTCAGTCAGTCACCGCCCGGCCTGAAGTGCAGCACTTACGTCGAAGCCGCGGAGGACAGCCAGGTGGAAGGACAGCAGCTGCAGCGGGATGACGCTCAGGATGCCCTGCAGGCAGTCCACACAGTGAGGTACTTTGATGGTGCGGCTGGAGTTCTTGATGGTCTCGTAATCGTCTTTGTCGCAGACCACAATGGGGCGACCCTGTGAAATCAAACACAGCCAATCATTCGTCGGTGTAATCTCCTTTCTCAGTTGATTTTTTACACTTTTTAAATTCACATCTGCTGCAGATTTTTAACAGGGCTGATGTCACCCTGCACGCAAGCCTCGGTTGTGTTTATTGAGGTGAAGGATCAGAGGTGTGGCCCCGACAGGACTGTAAAAATTAACCTAACATCCAACATGTGAAGCTCTCAAGTGCTCAGGAACTGCGGGTTTAAAACTCAGATGTTCTGGTTCACAGTCACTTTGTTGTAAAACCAAAACTTAAAAGAGCTGACAAAGTTAATATTTTGAAATGTATTTTTTTATATCTATAATCCATCAAAGGTCGGCTTTTGACAGATGAAGCGTTTTAGTGAGTTTTTCAACATTTAGGATAAAACATCCATCCATCCATCCATCCATCCATCCATCCATCCATCCATCCATCCATCCATCCATCCATCCATCCATCCATC
>JAQNCA010000027.1:20609230-20624395 GCA_029783725.1 Acanthurus tractus | reverse complement strand
CATCCATCCATCCATCCATCCATCCATCCATCCATCCATCCATCCATCCATCCATCCATCCATCCATCCATCCACAAAGGTCTCACCTGACGGGCTACAACTTGCTGCAGGGCGTTCTGACATTTGGTGTAGGTGTGGTCTCTCATGATGATCATGATGACCGGCATGAGTTTATCCACCAGGGCCAGCGGGCCGTGTTTCAGCTCTCCGGCCAGGATGCCCTCCGAATGCATGTATGTGATTTCCTTGATTTTCTATTCGAAGAAAAACACAAACAGGTTAAGAAAATCTAGGTTTTAATTCTTGTCATTATGGTCTGAACCTTAGTCCTTTTTCACACCACCTTTCTGAGCCACTTTGTTCAGTTTTGTTCTAATAAAAGCAGGGGTGAGATGTTCAGTCAGAGGTAATTGTCGAAAATTTAGCTGACTACAGAAATCAAATCGTTCAGCTTCACAAATAGGAAAAAAGTGGAGTACTTGCAGCCTGGAATGACTGAAATTACTTGAACCTTTGGCTCATCTCTGACTTGTAAAATACGAGCAGTTTTAGTGGTTGCCCGCGTCAGAAGGAAGAAAAGTTCAGACAGAAGTGGTTGAAAAAGACGGCTTTATGTGCTCACCAGTGCTCCTTCCAGGCAGGTAGCGTAATGGTAGCCTCGGCCCATGATGAGCACACTCTTCTGCTGGTACAGCTCTGTCGCCAGCTTCTGGATCTCATCGTCCAAACTCAGGACCTCCTTAATCAGATCTGACGCAGACGTTGGAGAAAAACAAATATGATCGAGGCTTTTTTTTTTTTTTGCAAAGTGAGAGCCACAGAACATTACGATATGCATATTCTTGGACTCGTGGACTCGTAATGTGAGGCTGGAAGAAGCCGAGTGGCGAGCCATTCCTCATTAGTTTACCATTAGGGACATTCCATCATATGCTTTAGATCCAGAGAAGCATGCAAAGGTCTACAGCCAAGGGCCTGTCATCTCTCTGCTTTTCTCTCTCTGACTGCTTAAAGGATTGTTTAAACAAAATGACAAAAACGAAACAGGCTGGATTTGCTCTGAGAGTCAGTTTTCAATCTCTATACATTTTTAATCTCACATGTGATCAGGATATCCGGGACTAAACCAGAATACTGATGGCTTGAATTACCTGGAAGCACTCTCAGGCCCTGGATTATCTCACGGCGTCTCGGCTGCATGGAAATCCTGTCGTCGCACATCAGGAGGGCAAACATGATCAGGGCCACAAACTGGCTGGTGTAGGCCTGCAGGGCACAAAGTCAGAGACTATTTAATGTGTACATAATGTCTGGGTTGTTTTATATTCTGGTGATTTCTTCTCATCCACTGATTTACAAACAGCTGTTCCTTTATGTGAACATAGATGAAGACATGGACAGGAAACTAGCCTCAACTTAACCACTGAACATTGCAGTATAGCTTGTATTATTTTATGTTTTGCAGCGAAAACCTTAAAACAAAGAGCAGCAACGATATTCTGACTTGAGCCTGTCTGACTCAGTTCTTCTTGTCTCCCTGTTTAGACACTGAACTCCAGCTAATAATCTGCACCAGATGAGAAAAGGAGGGAGAGGTGGGTTTCCAGTTCATGCCAAACGGCATTAAAATGTATGCAGTTGACCTAAATCCAGCTTGAGCTGCTCATCCTGGAAAACTTAAAAACACACAACATCCCTTCAGAGAGCAGAGCGGAGCGGAGCAGAGTGAACCCTCTGTCTGCTCTGGAAACGCAGCCACTTGCAAACCAAATGCAACCGAGACTTAATGCCTGCCGTCATCACAGCCCACTCCCTCGCTCTTCCCGAGCACGTTTGGAGGCCCTCCATGCCCGTTTAGGATATTTAATCAGCGCTTGCATGAGGCAGAGTCATTTCACGGGACCCTCCAGACTCAGAAATGCCAGTGTCTCCAGCCAAGAAAATAGCTGTAAACCTTAACACTGTTTTTTTTCCCTCTCTGACAGCACGCTAACCACAGCCCCTCAGCTGTCTGGTCAGATGTGCAACGTTTTTTAACCAGCGTAGTAAACTCTGGTGTTTGTTTTTGCTCATGTCACAAACGTTTTAGTGTTTTTTTTAATGCAAGAAAAATGACCGTCCTTACATACAGCTGAAATATGAACAGATTTCTTTCACACAGACAAAGTTTTGGACTTGAGAGCAGACTTTAATAAATTCCTAATGAATGCTGATAGGTGATTCATAAAGGCAGCATGATTCATTTTACTCGCAGCCGACCTGCCAGGGGGATTTTCATCTTTCAGAGCATCAAACAACTTTGCCTCAAGTCTAAATTTTTCCCATAAATCTTGAAGGTGATTAGAATAATTGGAAAAAACAAGTTATTTTAATCAAAGTTGCATTGAAACTGAGAAAAAAAAGAGGCCATGAAGATGATTTTGGAGCCATTAAGCAGTTGGGTGCGATGCTTGTTCTCCACTTATTTGATGAGCTAAGGTTGTGCAGCATTTGGCTGAGTTGGGTGTGGGGATGTGGGGATGTGGCCCAGCCAGCCAAGCAGTAAATGATGGCGTCTCTGAGGCGTGCACTGGGGGCTTTGGAGCAGCACGAGAGTCACTGAGCCAAGCCCAAGGGCCGGGCCAGGGAGGGACCTGCTCCACTCTCCCTCCTCACTAACTGGGGCTCCTTCACTCCTTCTCTGCTCAGCTCTCAGTCCAAACTGGCAAAATCCTCGCAAAGGAGGTTAGGGGGAGCAGCAGAAAACGAAGGATCCTAGCTTTACATGAGTCGAGATGAGAAAATCAGGCTTCTTCATCTCCTCGAGGGATTAGAGTGGAGGAAAATGTCAGCTTCCAAGACTGACAATGGAGTTTTCATCTGGGTTTCACTCAGTGACTGTGGGCGTCAAGTTCATTTACGAGATGATGCAACAAAAGTGATTTACAGATTCCTCAAGCTCAGTATTAAAACGGCCAGCTTATCCAAGATACAGAATAAACCTCTTGTTGTTTTTCCTTTTTTAAATCTAATTCAAGTGTCATCTGTCGATGCAATTACATCTGGTGTCATTTTCCTGCGAGATACACCCCCTCGCTTCAGATGGAAATGTGGCAGTTTACATGAACACATACTCAAACACATCGTTTTTCTTAAATGAGCAGAGAGTTGAGAGGTGCTTGGTGAGTTAGAGGCACCTGGGAAAATACAGAGAAATCTCTGCTAGCTTTTCATGTCCTCTGACGGGTTTGATTTGCCCAAAAATACTGGCAAAACAGACCCTAGAAATGCCCTTTACAATTTCTTAAAGCTGAAGGTGAAGTCTTTGAAATGCTTTTCTTCCTGACCAACAGTTTAAAATCAACAGATATTTAGTTTCATGTCACAAACGACCACAAAAAGCAGCAAACTTATGAGCACTTGAGAAGCTTGATCAAAGCCACTTCTGGCACTTTTTACTTCAAAGATCAAACTCATCAATTCATAGACTAGTTTGTCTGTGATTCATGTCCTGTTGATCAACTAGCTGCATCAGATCCGACTCAAAGTCTGGATAAATGGGAATTCCTGTCATGATTTCTGGTAAAAAGAGTTATTTCAATGTATTTGATGGAAGCAGTCTGAAAAGGAGGAACATATTTCTTTCATTTTCTCTGACCTAATACATTATCTGGAAATGCCTGTTTGAACTCGTAGACACTGTGGGTATTTCCCAGATAAAAATTCCCCCTGCACAAAGAAAAGTTCCCATGTGCATCGTTTCAGTCACTTCACATCTATGAGACAGTGTGTGATTAATGCACCTTGTGCTAAAAAACACCAGAGACCCACCTTGGTGCTGGCGACTCCGACCTCGGGCCCGGCGTTGATGTGAACTCCACAGTCGGTCTCCCTGGAGATGGAGCTGCCCACCGTGTTGGTGACACCCACAGTGAGGGCTCCTCTCTCCTTACAGTACCGCAGAGCCATGAGGCTGTCAGCGGTCTCTCCTGGAGGGTTGGCAGAAATAAAAAAAACATAACAGTTTATAAAATGTAATAGTTCTGATGCTGAACAACGCTTTTTAACGAAGGCTTGTTAGGTAACAGCTTTTGCACCACACAGATCTGATTTGAAACAGCTTCACATAAAACAGCGCTACAGAAACATCACACATCTTGCAAAAATACACATCATGCTCACATAAAACCAAACACATTCATAAGACTGCAGCAAAACAGGTCTGTGTTGCCAAATTTTGACTTAACTATTTGCTAGAACTCGGGCTGAGCACGGGAAAAGACAAATCAGAAAGCGGCTCCCAAAAGTTGACACTGAGGGACATGTTGTAAATGTGGCCTTGATCCTCACCTGACTGGCTGATGAAGAAGCAGACGTCGTCTCTGAAGACCGGGGTGTTTCTGTCCAGGAAGTCGCTGGCCAGCTCCACCATGACAGGCAGCTCGGTCAGCTCCTCCAGGACCTGACGGGTCTGGGAAAGAAAGAGAGCACTGATGAGCGTCCTTCTGTTTAAACAAGCCGTGGAGCTCAGAGCACAGAATGTGCCTGCACATAAATCTCGGCACCAGTGTCCACAACACAGCCATGCAGCTTGGATAGCAATACAGATGTGTTTCCATATGTGCATTTACACAAAAGAGAAAAAAAAAAGCACTTAGTTGGCAGCTACTCACCGCCACCCCAGCATGGTAGCTGGTGCCGCAGGCAATGAGAATAAGTCGACGACACCTCTGGATCTCTTTGATGTGGTCCTTAAGTCCACCCAGGATCACTGAAACGCAAACCCAACAGCTAATCCATCATTCTGCTCCCTTGTTTTATACCTCATTAAAAAGAGAACTCATGAGAGCGCTGAGAAAAAATGTTTAAACAAAACTATCTCTGACAAGTTGCTTTTTACGCATTTGGCTTCTTTACATGTAGGCAGCATGATGAGAAGAAAAACATCAGTTTTAACTTGGATGTGAATTGTTTAAAAAAACGTTCATCTGTAATGACATGCGGTGGTATGCAGGTAACTGAGCCTGTCCAGAAATCCTGAACTAAAGACATGAGTTTGAGCAAAAAGGAAAAAAGGGACAGAGTGGAAAATAGTGCATTTGCAGGTGTTTTATTAGATCAATGCACCACCAAGAAAAACTGCTCTGACCTGTGTTGTTCTCGAAGTTGACCCTCCCTCTCATTGTGTTGACCACAGACTCTGGCTGCTCAAAGATCTCCTTCTGCATGAAGGAGCTGTAGTTGCCTGTGGTGGGAGGATAAAAAAACAGGGAAACATTTCAAGCACTGGTTAAAAAAAAAAAGGTAAATGCTACAGTGATGGACTTTTTATAAAGTGTGAGGCCACATTAAGCTGTCTGAGAAAGGTCTTGTTGACACACATTAAGTACCTGAAAATGCAAACCACAGCCTCCTGAAGGAGCAAGAAAATCTTTACAGTGTTTTACTGGTAATCAGGCTTTCCTGGAAATGTAGGGAGTTAAGTCTTTGTTGTTTTATTAACATATATTCAGAGCCACGGGGCAGGTCACCCCTTAAATGTAGGAAAAACAAACACGAGAAATCAAGGGGACTGTGTTTTTCCATCAATAATAAACTGTGACAGTGAAATATGCGAACGTTTGTCAGCCTGCCTCTGACAGCAATTTGGGTCATGCGAATTAGGTTATTCAGCAGAAAGGCTCCAGAAACTGACACGGAGGAGAGAGGCTGAGTAATGACAGGACCACAAAGGAATGTAGAGACCAGCCAACATCAGTTTACATCTGCCCTCTGCTGGATGACTGAGGAACAGTCAGAGGAGAACAGGGAAATTAAAATAGAGCATAGAATTTTATAATGGCAGTGACACACTTTTCATCGGGTGAAAAGTCAGAGCAAACTTCAGCAAACAGCAGCAGAATGATGCAAACTACTTTGATTTGACCGACACATTTCGTTCCCTTTTAGAGCTGCAACAATCAGTGGATTCAGTCATTTTTTCGAGCAAAAATACTTGGATGCTTTTGGAGAGGATGATTTCTGCTATTTTTTGACTAACTTCCTAGATTCTCTGCTGGATGTCTTTCAGTTAATCAGACAAACAGCTACCAGTTAATGGTGAATTGTCCTTCTTAAACACTGTTGATACAACATACTACCAGAGATTTGACTTAAAAAAAAATCAACCTCCAAACAATAAGATACTGTACAAAAACTATTTAAATTTGTACAAACAGAGCAGGAAAATCTACAACGTTGATTTGAATGTGAATGTAAATCTTCTCAAATTAAAGCTGAAATTTACACATTAGCTTCATTGCCATTTGTTTAATATCAAATCCTGAGTGCTGAGCCACAAAACCTGAAAAATAAAATGATAAAAAACTGAAATTGTCCTACTTTTAAATAAATGCACTTCATATTTACTGAGGCACAAAGAGGGAAGGTGAGGGTGATAAAAGTACTGCAACTCAGGGGTCATTTTAATGGCAGTGGCTTCCCTGGGGATGCACAGGATCCAGCAGGGTTGTAACTGGCTGGATGGTGAAAAGGATGGCTTCAGGGCTTCAGGGCTTTACAGCCGGACAGTAAAAGCCACTCCTGCTATATAAGCAGCCATTAAGACTTACACAATGATAACAGGGCTCAGAACATAATTACAAGGCAGTGCACTGATAATTTATTTACAAATGTGGCCTGGGGAATTGAAGAGAACAAAGGCTGACTTTCCACTCACCCTTCATGATCTGCTGTAGCTCCATCTGCAGGGTCTGAATGGCACGGGCGGGGAAATCTCCGGCCCTGCGTTTTATCCTGTGGATGGACAGCCGGCCGTCCATGACGGCAGCCACATCGTCATCCTCCAGGTAGATCACACGGTTTGTGTGCTCAATCACCGCACTGTCGTGACAAAATACAGCATCAAACACTGGATTTGCACTGAACAGGTAAAAATGAGACGAATGGAGCCGGCTGGCAGGATGTTTGGACCTGAAAAAAGGTGGATGGAAGGACACAGTTATCTGCTTACCTTGCATCAGAGGCAAAGTAGAACTCCACAGCTTTCTCATCCACAGGGAACAGGCAGGTGTCCTGGTCTGTCCTTGGTAGCGCAGGGCAGCCCTTCTTGTCTTTACCAGCTGGGGGGTGATGGGGATAGGGGGGGGTCTCAGTTACAGTTATTGAACATGTAAACACACATGTAAATAAATTAGACATAAATAAAGATTAAACCTACTGGAACCGTAGAGCACAGGAATATGATCCGTGGACAGCTTATGATCACTCCTCACTCCCATCAGCAGAGGACTTCCCCTCCTGCAAAGTAACACTCGTGTGAGCCGACAATATGTTAACCTGCACTCACTGACAACAGTGTGGCAGCATCAGCGGGAGCTTACCTTGTGCCAACTGCCTCTCCAGGGAAGTGCACACTCTTGAAGACCAGGGCAAAGGCTCCCTCCTAGCATGTGAGAAAAATACTTCAGACAGGCTCTTTGATCTGTTGATCGCGTCACTAGCGGCAGGTTTTCAGGGCCTTACCAGCTGCTGGGTAACTTGTTCCACCAGTGTGGCGAAACTGATGTCATCACTCTCCCGGTTGTCGTACATGTACTTCACCAGCTTAGCGATGCTCTCTGTGTCTGTCTCTGACTCAAACTCATAACCTTTGCTCTTCTGTGGAGATAAAGAGAAAAAGTGACTCCTTTTTTCCTGTCAGTGGGATGGAAAGATGTCTGAAATAAACGAAAGACATCAACTCACCAGGAATTTCTGCAAATCTTTGTAGTTGGTGATTATTCCGTTGTGAATGACTATGAACTCTGCAGAAAAGAAAATTAACGGTGAACTTAAAGAAGCTGACTGTTTTTGAACTAATGGTCAACATTTAGCTGTGTGGGGCAAGTAAGGCTTCTACATGTGACACGACTGACCGTTACTCTTGTCAGATCTGTGTGGATGGCTGTTTAGTGGGCTTGGTACACCGTGGGTGGCCCAGCGAGTGTGAGCAATGCCGAGGTGAACATCAAACTCCACATCCAGGTCAATATCCTGCTGTTCTAAAGGTTAAACAAACACAACAGAGAAAATATTAAGCATCCAAGCTGCACCAAAGTATACAGGAGGACAAACAAAGGCTGTGTTTGTTAATGTTTGATTCTTGTCAAGTGAACAAATTAATCTCATCTTACTGTTGATCTCCTCCTCAAGAGCCTTCACTTTTCCACGTTGCTTGATCAGCTGGATGGACTTGGCATTTGACTCCCAGTCCTTGTTGTTACCAGCATCGATCCCCACACCTGATTAAATTGAAAAGTAAGACCTAGTATGAGAATTACAGCAAACTCAAGGCACTGAGCAGCGTCAACAGGTAAAAATATTATGGTGCTATTATCAGTTTGCTCAGCTAATGTATGAGAAAAACATTTAAGATCTGACTGCAATGCAAATAGATTTAACTTCAAGCAAATGAGCTGAATTTGTGGCTCAGTCAGTCTAAGCCAACAGCATTATAATGACTGTTAAATAACAGATCATAGAACAAGACTGATGCTCACTTTTTCCATGAGCTCATTCAAAAGAATAAAATATCATGATAAGACTATTTTTTATGGTGTAATAAAATTACACCTGAAAAAAACAATGTAAATACTATCAGGCATTGTTTGGTGTTATAAGCCTTTTTGATCTCTCTCACCTGCTGAGTCGTAACCTCTGTACTCGAGACGCTGCAGGCCTTTGATGAGGATCTCAAGGATCTCACGGCGAGTCCTTGGCACATGGTAGTTGAGATAAGCAAAGATTCCTGGAGAGAGGAACAAAATGTTAAGATTCTGTGCTGTATCCTTCTTTAAAGGCTTAAGTGTAGCTGAGAGCACAGACGTGTGTCTGCTAGACTGTGTTGGCTAGCAGTTGATTTAGTGCCGTTTTGCAGCTGGATCTGAATGCCTGTTGCTGTTTGCAGCTGTGCAGCCTAACTTTAACCCAGATAGGTGTGTAACACTCCTAGTGGATACGGAAAACAAAATGATCAGGGCTGGGTAACATGTCTGAAATCATTATAAAAATATTATATTAACATTTTGACAAATTTGGGCCACATTGCAAAACTGTTTATTGTTATAATTAATATAATTAAGCTACTGTTATGAAGTAATAAACATTTAAGTAATGCCAGCCTCTACTATTCAGGACTCCAAGTAAAAGCTCTGTAGTGGGTAACACCTAATGAAGCAGTTTTACAGGGGAAGTCGCTGCACTAGATAACAGATAATGTTTTGTCTTCCTTAGTGAGACCTGCTAACAGACAGTGGAACATGTCTGTGCACATGGTGTGGCCAAGCTTATATTCCCCGCCTAGAAAAGGGGTGGAAAAGGAAGTTATTGTCCTGGAATTACTGGAATACTCATTAAGGTTTTTTTGATTGTGGTCCAAGGTGCATGTAAGCAACTATGACTGTAACTTACAACTATCTGGGCTCAACAGATTAAGACATTTATATAACTCTATAAATCATACAGAGTGATTTTTCTTTTTTTTAATTGCAATTGCAAACCTTCACCAAAACTTTTATTGTACCAGAACTGGCCCACATAAGTAAAGACCTTACTGATAATTAGCATTCAGCACATCTAATTATGAATATCAAGGCTTCAACAACCAGTTCAATTTTTGTCTAGCAAGTAACTCACACTGACAGGAGTGTCACTTTCATCCGCCAAAGGGAAAAGCATGAAATACAGCCCTGCTACACATTAAAGTACTGACAGATAAATGCAAATGTAGAGCCAGGGGGGCTGCATGGTGTAACAGAGCATTCATTCAGAACAGCTGGAGATGGAGGAGGGCGGTGATTGGCAAATCACCATGGGAAAGTGTTATGTCAGAAGGGCAAAAATCGCAAGACCAACTTTTCTTAAGTAACAGGTTTAACGAGAGTATAAACAACCAGATAAAACTGACATCCTATTTTGACAACAGATACGAATAGACAAGCACTTGTTAAGCTGTCATCAGAATACCAACTAGTCTATCTGGTCTGGCCAGTTTTCTGACTGAGATTGTTGCGACAGTGATGGGAAACAGAGGCATCGGTTTTCGATAAGTGTGATTGAAGGAGACAGACAGTGAGGCAGTGACAGATAAACGCAAAGAATCTCATCCACATTCACCACAGTGATCATGACCAAAGGCATCATATCCATGCAAAACCCATGTGCTCCTTCTTTTACGCTTTAATTCATAACCATACAAAACTCGAGAAGGGTCTTGTTAAGACGTGATGGAAATTATAGTTCATGGTCAGTCCCGGCATTTAACGCCAGACCGAGAAATCGGAGTGAAAACGGTTTGATGGGAAGTTCCATGATGGACGGAACATGAATGTCACCGCAAAACCACATCAGCGGTCTGGATTTAGTAAGAAGATGACAGGATGTAGTTACTTTTAACATTACTCATCAGTGTTGACTTGCCATTGAATAGTCTTAGTTTCAACTCACAACGAAAGCATCAGCAGTAATATTAAACACTGATGGCTTTGTATTTGGCTAGCTAACAGCATCAGCTCACGTTCGCTAACTCAGGTTAGCCACGCCTAGCTAATTTAAACAGAGTTGTAGCTTTAGCCTAAGCTAACGATGCTAGCGGCGCTTTAGTTTTCATTCACCCTGCCTCTCCGATAAAAGTAAAACAAAATATGTCCCTCGGAAACATTATAGATGATAGAATTGATCCGGTACTCACCACACATGTCTACAGTTTGGGTGCCAGTTACAGCTACTAGGGTAGCTGGGAACTCCTGACAGATAAGGTACGCCCCCTCCGCAAGTCAATGAATCAGAGCCAACCGCCTCCTTTCCATGGCACGATCTGATTGGTCGAGAGGCACGTAAGTCAGGTCGCATTGACAACGACGCTACAGGACCTCGTAGAAGCTACCGACGACAGCAGTTCTGACGTGGCACTGTAGCATAAGGATGCAGTTCCGCGTGAGAGACCGCAGAACACTGATGCAACTATTTTACACACCTGAGAAACAATATCCCCGTTCAGCGCTCTTTACCGGCTGCACTTGAATGTTACATAAGGTAAATTAACGCAGCACTAAAACTAAAAGTCTTTCACTCTTTTAGATGAAACCACTGAAATGTGTGCGACTTGAAGCCTTCAGTACACAGTGGAAACCGAGATTTTACAGATTTTATTTAAGGTTTTGAGTCTAAAGGTCTCCAGCTACAACGCACACACTATTTTTTCAAAAACTAGGGTAAGTCTCCTAAATGGCGCGACCAAAAATAACAGCTCACCTCCACGTTTTATTTATTATTTTTATTTTATATTTTCTAAATAGTCTCCCTCTCTGTAGTTTCCTGCTAACATCTTAGCACCATCTCTGTTCTGTCAATTTTGTAATATGGACGAAACCAAATACATTTTTTTAATAAGATAAAGATTAACTTGATCAAATTCAAAGTTGGTCAGTGGTGTGGTATACAATATAAATGTCTCTTCATGTCAAAATCACAGCAAGACTTAAGAACTTAAATACACAAAACAGTCAATAAGTTTGTTCAATAAACTTTATTTATATACATACAGTATACATATTTCAGCCTTAAAGGCTATTTTGACAAGCAACTGAATCAGAAAAGGTGTAACAATGTGAATAAATATGATTCATTTCAGCTCTGCATTTATCAAATTCTATAACAGGGCTCCTCTGTTCCAAATTTGTCAATACTTTCATAATACAGAAAAAAACGACTAAAACCAATGAAAACATCTCAGTGATGTTTTTTTCTTTGACACAGATTTGCTATACAACAGCTTGCTTTATTGCATCTATGGCTCGCACACCAGGAAGTGGCCTAGGGGATGGGAGGAATGTGAAATGAGTTTCTGGTTTCAGTGTATTTCAAACTTGAGCAGCCTCCTCCTCTTCCTCGTCCTTCACCTGTGGAAAAATGTTGACCAGCTTAGTGAACATTTTTGCAAATAGTACAGAACTTTTCCAATATTATGCAATTTCATATGTGCTGGCTGTATCTGGCATTTATGTTTAATGACCAGAAAATGGTCCAGTTTAAACAGCCATCACACTGTTGTAGCCTTGTGTTTCCATCAAGGTATTTAGTTATCAATTATACATTAATTACTCTCTTATTACTCCATGACGACATCAGACAGAATTACTGTTACTAAATTAAGCAGCAAGTGTTCAGTGTATCTTACAACAGAAGAACAAACCTGTTCCACTGATTCAACTTCAGGGACATAAAATTGCAGCATGTTTTGGATTCCACTCTTTAAAGTAATGATAGAACTGGGGCAACTGGTACAAGAACCCTGCAGCTTCAGTTTAACAATGCCATCTTCAAATCCCCGATACAGAACATCTCCTCCATCCTCCTGCACTGTCGGCCTGGGGAAGAGGAACATCAACATGTATGGAAAAAGGAGGGATAGTCATGGTTGCAGAGAGCAGCCGGTGTTACTAGAGTTCATCTTCACAAGTAGTTACCTTATTCTAGTATCCAGAAGTTCTTTGATCATAGCAACTACTTCATCATCATCATCGGACGGTGCTGCAAAGGCAAGAGGAAGTTCATTGAAATTCACAGCTTGCACTACCACTTCTGTTTTAGTATTTCTCTCTGCACTGCTGGATGCAATCCTTACCTGTATCTGCACTAGGTTTGCTGTCCTCATTGACAACAGGAAGTCCAGAAGTAAAAAAGTCCATAATGGCAGCAAACACATCAGGCTTGATAACTTTCCATTCAATATTTGTATCAGACTAAATGAAGAGTGAAAGGAAATGAGTTATTCCAAACAATTACATTACAAAGTGCTACAATATGAGCTATAAATTATATGGACCTGATTTTACCTTTGATATGGTGATGAAGTCTGGACCCAGAAACACACCCTTGACTCCATCAATCCTGAACAGCTGTCTGAAATCAACACGGAACATTTGTGAGGTTTAGAACAAATTGCAAACTCAATTTTACACCTCAGCATTTAATGGGAAAATGGAGGAACAGGGTTCTCAGTTTTAAGGACTCTGGCTGCAGATTAAAGAGCAAAATACTTCCAGAGGTGTCATTGTTGATTCTGAGCTTAACAAGAAGTACGAGTTTTCTGTGAGCACAGACTTTTATTTGGTTCTAATGGTAATGAGACAATAAGAAAATATCATGTCAGAAGTGACCTGTGAAGAAAGGCTGAAAATTTTACATTTGACATTTAGGTATGACACTATGAATCATTAACCGGTATCAACTTCAAAATTTGAGCTACTCATGTTACACCCAATCTAAATGCCTGCTATAAAAGTCATTTATTACCTTACACTAACTTAGTTTCCATATTTAGAAAAATACACAGACCTGGCCAAGGGTGAGCAGTGTGCGTCACGAGGGCTGGCAAAATTCATAGTTCCTGATTCAAGAACTGTGCGACCGGGCAGAAACTTTAGGCTGTTTGGATTTGGTGTATCCTGTGTTTGCACAAACATGGTCCTTCCTGGAAAGTGACAAACCACAAAGAGCAAGAATGTAACAACAGTCATATTTCACTATGTTACAGATCCAATAAGGGTGCAGATATACAAACCGGGGACAACCCAATGGGGATTTTGTGGCCATCTGTTAGAGACCCCTGTGTTATGTGAAGGCCAGTGTAATCCATGGCTCTGATATCCACTGCCAGCAAGACTGTGGCAAAACATGAGAGGAATTCAAAAGGTTACTACTAGTGGTGAAAGAAACACTCAAATCTTTTACATGAGTAACAGCAGCAAAACTGTAGTGTAGAAAAAAGCCTAAGACAAGGCTTCGGTATTAGCAGCAAATTATACTTAAATGAGAAGTAAAAGTACTTATAATTCAAAATGATCAATTTCAGAATGTTATCTATTGTAATATTGTATTATAACCATTGGTGCATTATGTGTGACTCACTTTCATGTTACAGCTGCTATATGTGGGCCAAATTTTGGTGATTTTATGTACAGCTAAATAGATGGTAAATTTACCTCTAGGGGTCAATACATTTGTTTTGGTTATATTTGTATTATTAATCCTAAATTGCAAAGTAACAATAGCAATAAATGTAGAGGATCAAACTGCACAATATACTTCCCTGAATCGTAATGGAGTAGAGGTATAAAATAGACAAAAATAAAGATATTCAAGCTAAATACAAGCACCTCAAAACTGTACTTTAATACAACTTGAGCCGCTGCATGTGGAAGTTATTTCCCACCTGTGTTAACTAGAGTAAAATTCATAATTCTTCAAATAATCCATGCTGCTAAAAAATAGATGAATATTCAGTTCTGATGCAATCATGTCTCTTTTCCTTTTGCCGTTATGGCAGTAATAAAGAACAAGTTGTGTAATACTAATCTATTAAAGCCTTTGTGTGCACAACACATAATTCCTTTGTAGCAGACGTTATACTGTTTGTAAAAATGGGACATCGGTTAAACAAGCCTCGCAATGGCTCATTCAGGAAATATGCATTGTAAACAAGTCTGTGTTTGTTTTGTTATTAGCAAGAAGAATGCAAATTTCAGTCATGTGGGCATAGCTAAAACAATCTTTGGAGAGAATTGCATGTATAGTTTTTTGTTCTTTTGCTAACTCTTATATCGGTCTTAGTTCAAGTTTAACCTAAAAAACACAACTAGGATGACACAGCTGAACATAAGAGAGCAGACCTTGTATGTGCATACAAAAGTAAGGGCAAGTAACCCAGCAAGGCTAATGTTACTTTTTAAAATATGTCATAACTATGACTTGCATTTTTTTTTTACTTTGAAGAAAACAACTTTTAACATGAAATCAAAGCTACACATATCCAGTCGGAGTTAAGACCTCAGTAAACGCACTAAAATCTTTGGCTGGGCTTGTTATTAATATACAGTCGTTTTACAACTTGACAGACCTTTGCAAAAATCAGCTTGTGAAAATTTGAAATGTCTCAATGTTACATGTACTAGAGGCTGTAGGCAACTACCAACAGACTTTACAACTATGTTTGACTTTAAAGCTATCTGTGAATGTTCTCATTCATCCAGGTCATAGTTATTCTAGGAAAATAAATCGAAGTCAACTCAACAGGCCTAGCCCAGTCTGACAAGCATGAACTGATGAAGCCCCTTGGATTAGAGGCGAAACGTCTTCACAGACATA
>JAQNCA010000027.1:20546985-20570048 GCA_029783725.1 Acanthurus tractus | reverse complement strand
GTTACACTGTCAATCCTCAGTATTTTAAACCTGCCATTACCAGCTCTTAAATCATACAGCGACGACGTGAACTCTCACAGGTTGTTTAAATGGGAATCTTTCCCATCTGCGCTGTGAACGTGTTACACAGCGCAAATGTTTCCAAAATCCTCGTTAAGCCCTGCCTGACATTCAGGGGTCAGCAGGCAGGAAAGCACCTTTAAAGCCAACACAGACACATAATCAATCACATTCATCAATCCACCGGACCTGACATGCAGACGTGAACCTCAGATATGATGGTGAGACTCTGCTGAGCTAAATTCTGCGTTTGTTTTGTGTATCAGCAGTATTATAAAAGCCCAATCACCGGCTCCACATCAAAGTGTTGAATGCACGGATAGGACTGGCGTTGGGTCGTGCTGCCCGTCACCGGTCCGTGGTGACAGGCAGCTATTCTCCCTGCCACAGACCATGCAGCGGCGGCAGCTTTCGGATTAGTCCTGTGATTGCAGTGACAGCAGGTGTGCCGAGCGGGAGTGGACGGCGTTGACGTCCGTGCTGACAAACAGCCGACCTGCCAGGAACAAACCGGCTATCTGATGGAACTTGTGGCAGCTGCTACAACATCATATTCTGGGTAAAAGAAATCGAATCAAATCTCTGACCCTTTGGATTGAATCTGGATGTGTTGTGGGAATGGGGAATGGGAAAGTCTTGATTATTATAATCTTTCTCTGTGATAATATGAGACGCAGTTTTGTCATGACTTATCTCTCTGTGAAAAAGTTTCACACCACTTAACGTCTAAGGGTCTCCTCTCCTCATTAGCATCTCTTATCGGCCCACCCAGCCAACAGTAATCAGTGAAGATCAGCGGAGGCAGGAAGAGTGAGGGATGAAGGGAAGAGGCGGAGGGTAAACTTCCTGAGGAATGTTCCCCTCTTCTCCGGCAAAGGGGGTGGAGTGCTCCTTACAGACAGAAGAGGGGAGTATTTTACCCTATTTCTGTTTTTTTGTTTTTTCAATAAATGGCTCGCGGTACAGAACACTAAGTGAGAATACTTCCCGGTGTTAGTAAACAGAGACAGTCATTTCAAAAGATAAGAGTCACATCAGGAATGAGGAAATGACCCTGTCGTGTCAAAGCTTTGAGTCAATCAGAGAACATTTAACTGAAAGGACTCATGATTTGTTTTATTTTAATGATGCATTTCTTCATGTAACCCAAATAGTCTTTGGTCAGAATTTGCCTCAAAGTGGAAAAACAGATTAAGTAAATTGTAGGGATGTAAGTCTCTTAATTGCACGGTCAAAGATATTCTCTTGTATAATTGTGGCGTCCATACCAACAATTTTTCAGTCACTGTCCACTTATTACATAACTGGTATGTGACATAACCAACAGCTGATAACGTACGAATCTGTCACTACGGGCATATTGGTAAAAATATTTTTCTCGTTAGCCTTCAAAAGATTAATAATTGGTCAGAGGCTGAACTGATCCACTTGTCTGTTTGGGGGGGCTGAAGTATTTTAACAACAAAAAAGTTCATAATGATGTTTAGGTCATTTAAATGTGTGCTGTAGATTTTAATTTGTGCTTTTCGGGGGTATGTAAATAAATTTGGCTCAGTGTCAAACATATCAAAATGTTGTGCTGTATAAAGGTCAGACCTAATAATAAATAAGTCAATAAAATCAACATTATCAGTCTGCTGCGACACAAACCACAAACTACAGATTAACTGAAGAAACTTTGAAAATCATGTGGCATCTCTGCTTTTTAAATGTAACATTACAATTTTTTAAAATCATTTTTATGGTAGACTGACTTGAAACAGAGAGAATGGTGTCTTTTTCATTGCTAATCTACGGCCCAATAACTTGTTCTTGCACTTTTTAACTTGGGTTGAGCAGGTACGATCTCATGCCTTTACGGCACAATGACACACATCGACTACGGGTCTTTAGCTAGCTAAGAGAAAAAGCTTGGTATTCTCTGTGTGGACTTCAGGGCAGAGGAGACATGAGAGGATGTCAACCAAAAAAATAGAGAAAAAGGGAAACCAAGTCAAAGGATGGACATCAATACGTCTTTGACTTGGCGTTGCAGAGAGAGCAAACTGCGCTCAATAACAGCAACAAAAAATAATGAATTCTTCCATACTGTATCTTTTAAATGCTAAAAATGCAATTTTTTTAATATTCCCCAGTGTTGAGCTGTCTTGTGTTTGCTTGGTTTTAAATATCTGCTCAGAGGGAATCACTGGACAAAAGTGAGTGTGAGAAACTGCTGACCATCTCTGCGACAGCAGATTATCTCAGAGTTCGTAGAGATGACCCTGAGATCACCTCTCCAACGGGGAAACTGTCAAAGCAAAGGCCATTTCCAACTCCATCTGCAGCGGTTTTCACAGACATAAATACACATTTAAATCTCTGCGTCCATAAAGAATTCGCTGGAGCAAATCGACTGAATATAACATAATACCACAGTCATTAATAACAGATGTATGTATGTGGGCTGTTGGAAACTTGATATGCAATACGTAACATTAACTGGTTCAGCACCAGTTGTCTTCGGTTGTTTTAGGAAATAAAATTAGCACTCTGACAATTCCTTCATCCAGGGATTCAATTTTCCTGATTGAATTTATTTTATCATCAAATTACGTGGGTGCTCACCATCAATCTAAACCAACTCCAGTAAGTCTTTACAGATGATGCCAAAGCTGTAATTATTTTTTATTCAATGACCATAAATAAGTAAATAAGTGGGAATGTCTGCAGCGCTGATTGTAACGGATGCCCCGGAAAAGCTCAGTGTTCAGATGTGGTACTAATATTTTTTTTTTTTCCGGGAAGTTCACATTGTATTTGGACACCACTTTCCGTAGATGAAAATAAAGTTGCGTGTTCCCCGGAGTGAACGGGACGGTTATTCTTACCACTTTCATCCTGCCTCTTGGCACAACGGACTGCATTCATCAAATGTACAACCAGCCCCTGACGGATTGTAGCATCACAGTAATGAGCAGTCGGACGAGTCCTTATGCCGACATCGAGCTTCCCCGGAGGCCACGGATCAACAACAACAACAACAACAACAACGACAACGACAACGACAGCAGCGACAAAATGGATGTGATGGCACTGCCACAGCACATCAAGGGTTTCATTATTTCCATGTGTGACATGTTTGGAAAAATCAGCTGTAGTGTGCTGATCTTTCTGCATAATGATGGTGCAGGTGGAGGATAACAGGAACACGCTCTGCACTCTGTGTTGACAAAATGATTTCAAATGTAAGGATTTTTCTCAGACGCCCTTTAACCATTTTTTCCTCCAAAAATGACACCTGAACTTTATGTATCAGCTGATAGTGACTTCTGATCTGATTGTGTTAGAAATAGACATATTATTGTTATTATTTATGACTGTATTGTACTAACCCTGAATGGATGCTATGTTATAGATATGATGGATATTGACTGCTTGTGCAGAAAAAAATCTGTTAAGTTGCATAAAAGTATGCAGTAGCTGCCAGGAAGTAGCTGAGTCCTGTTTCCAATAATAAATGATGCTGTCACTTGGTGCATTGACTTGTGTTCTCATCTTTAGCCTGCTATTTTTTGCAAAATATGACTGAAACCTGATCTTTTTTTTATATAACGTCTGAGCTTCTTTAATGATTTATTTTAAAAACCTGAGGTTGCCATTCATCACCGTAAAATTAATGTAAAGCAATATATATCCAGAAAAAACCTGGGTTGACTGACATTAATATGATCATTGTTTTGAACCTCTTTTTTCTATAAGATGCTTTTGGACATTCTGCTGCAATCAAACCCTTTAAAAATCAAGTCATTGTTTTTGTAACTCTGTGGATTATTTCTTTCTGTAAAAACACAATTCTGGAGTCTTTCAGTGGAAGAGAAGAAGAAGTTCTCTGATACAAAAGAAAGGGACTGCAACAACAGTTTATACGAAATGAGTCACAAATTTGACAGCGTGCAATAGTGATAAACAACAGAAAATCCAGTGAAACACTGTTCAGTCACCCACAGACAGACGAAAAAAGCTACAAAAGGAACAAACCATCTCTGATCCAAAATTAGAATGAACATCGGCTTCACCTTCTGGTATAAAAGCCTTGTGGGACGAGAGGAGACTAGAGTCTGTTGTTTCTGAGCGACAGGTTACAGTGGGAAAAAAAATGCTTTTATTTTGGAACATTTTGGACTATTATCTCTGTAAAACTACTATTTATGTGTGTGGTTGTAGTGCCAGAATTATTACGAGAGTATACGTCTCTTTTTTGAGGATAAAACTACATTTTAAAAGGAGCATTAATGTGAGAGTGAAATACAAAACAGTGTTTCATTTTTAAAAATGATTTAAAATGTATTTCTCTTCTACTAATGCCTTTTCGTTATTCTTTATCCCTTTTAGACTCGTTTAAGCAAATAAAATCACAAGCTGTGTTATAAAATGTTGCCAAAATTGATCAGAAACATAGATCTATACTTGGTACACTATTGGAAAAGTCAATTGAAAAAATATAATCAATTACTTACTACACTTTTACTCATAAGAATTATTATATTACATGAAAACTTATTGTCTTATTTACTGTCCTGGCCTAATGTTAGCGACAGTGGCTGTTTAAATGATCCAAATATAGGCTACATTTGACATTTAGATGTTTAATACTGATCTGAATGATGTGTGCACATTTAACTTGCACTTGCATGGGGATTAAAATAAATAGGTGTTAAATGAAGAGGACACAGAGTTCAGAAGGTCATGAGTTAGATGTTAAGTCCTTTGCTGAACCCTCATTGCGTACGTGCAGAGCGGAGTCCCCCCCAAAAACAGGCTCAGTCATAGCCCACTTAATGCCTGGCTGAGGGAAAAGGATGACAAACATAAGACAAATGATCAGTCACTGTAAAATGAGATGGATGGTGTGAAGTGAAGCAGGTATTAACGGGGTTGTCAAACGCATCAGCAAATGTTTCCTGTGCCTGACGTCTCTTCTGTGGTCTCCAAAATAACTCGCAGGTTCCTGGCCGGCAGTGCCCTCCAGATTGAAATAACAAACTGAGCGGCAGCAGGAGGAGGATAATGCTTTCTCCTGCAGAGGCAGAGCTTGAATTCAGAAACCCAACTTCTCTTTTTTTTTATTGTAAAGTGGAAAAATTAACATATAAGATTTAGCATTTCATATCCTGACAGATTCTTTCATAGCTTCCTCGTTTAAACTGACCACTTTTCCACATAAAATGACTTTATTTATGCATTGACCTACTTGATCTAATGTAACTTTGATTATAGCCCCTTTTTCTTCTGTTTACCCAACACATTCTGTGAAGTTAGAACAGCGAAATGTTTCATAACCGGCAGGAATGATTACCACAGTTTGAGAACCGCCGAACGACGTTAAGTGCCCATTTTAAACTGTCGTTAAGCGAGATCACAGTGTCTTATCTTTGTGTCCAAACATGAGCAATTGGCCCCCGTTCACATAATTATTACTTGCTTTATGTTACTGTGGGTATTATGGGAAACAGATTAGCTAAGTGCTTGGCTGAGTGAACTTATGTCTGTGTTTGTCTCCATGTTTAAACCCATTTTCATCAGCAGGGCAGATAAACTGAATCTAAAGGAAATGGGTCACCATATCATATTTCTCTAAACAATCATCAAGAATTAATAATAACTTTAGAAAAATAATGCTGTCAGTCAAATTCACTTTGTTTTTTTGGTGTATGGCGGTAGCAAGAGTCAGTTATTATTATTTTACAAAAGCATACCAAAGAAACATATCCTCAATGACTTTTTCTATTTTAACAACCAGCATTAAAGTGCATTTTTTTCTTTATTTAAGGAGTATAAGTATTGTACAAGAACACAATATCATCATAAGCACAATAGTAATAGTTATTTTTTTAAAATGTGAAGTTAATCCTTTAAAAAGTAGTGGTAATTAACTGGTGTATTTTGTTTCTGTTGACCTTAATCAGTCGATGAGTCTCCTATTTATTTGATGGAGGAGATGTGTTTGTCTCTTTTAGAAGTCTTCATCACACGCAGCCGTATAGCAGCAATTTCCTTGTTTTTTGGCTCAGTTTTGTGGTTTCAGCAGGTTATAAATCACAGTACCATATGGGTGGATAAAGTGAAGACAGTTCCAAATAACCCCTCTTCCAATATATCTCTGGTTGTAGGCAGCATCAGGATTAATGAAGTATGAGACAGTGCTGAGTGTCCCGGCTGAGCGGGTCACCACGGACGTGAAAGCACCACCGGGTTCACGCCACCTTGAGTCGTTACTCATGTCATCCAGCTGCTAACCTCTGACCGGAGGGATCAACGCAACACATCATCACATCGTTAATGTGACTTACCGGGCTCAAACCGTAAATTGGCTGCTGACAGCATGAAGTACACAGTAAGCATTACATTTTCCAAAAATTGCTCTGCAACGACAATATCAACTTTGCGGGGAAATTCAGCGCCTGCACAACGCCGTGTCCTTATCTAATTAGACGTCATGTTATCACCCCGATTATGAGGAGGGAAAAGACCGAGCTGCACTGTGGCAATGTGCTGCTGTGACACGGCCGATAACAGCTCTGTGGTGAGAGATCCCTTAATGTGATGCAGACCCATTTGATCATACTTGAACAAACGACCATTACAGGTCCAAAGGGTCAAAGTCTGTCTAATGCATTACATCGACTCATTTAATACTCCGCTTAAATGGCTCCTAATATATCTCTTGCAAAAATGTGAGGTTTTTTTTTCTGAAACTGAAAAGAAAACTGTTATTATAGTTAGTTTCATTATTAATTACACAGACAGGAAGACAGAATGATGGAAACTACATGTACTGTGCCCGAGTACTTATATAAAAATAAACCAGAACAAATCCAGTCATTTATTTAAGAAATAAAGAAAAAAAGATTAAAAAAACAAATGACCAAATCTTTAAGGGTTTAATTTCACTGCCCTCTCTCTTATTCTTGGGGTTCGATGCTAAATGAGAGCCAGAAATTTGTCAAAAGCTTCTGTCTCAGCTGGATTTTTAAAAACACAAACACTGCAGTCTGTGATGGTTAAATAGTCTAAATTGATATTACAAAAGCGAAGCAGCGACGACCTGTGACAGCAAAGCTGCTTATTCAAGGCTGTAATTCTCATACGGCGCAAAATAAATTATTATCTTTTTCTTCGTTTCCATAAATTTTTTTCTAATTAGGTAAGAGTACCATGAAGTAATGCATTCCTAGAAGGAATTCACTATGAAGCAAGGGACTCAGAATTATGGGCAAAATGAGGAGGATCGTGTTACCGGGACATTAAGAGAGTTGCTAGTGTGTAGATTGCCAGATGGTTAATCATTAAATATTAATTCATCATCTTTGTATCCAGCAGTTTAAATAACAACAATACCGCTGATTTAATCCTTAATTTGCAGTAAATTAAGAACTAATTATCACCATTTAACTAGCAGTTAGGAGTTAACTGGATGTTGTCACACCTGCACAACTGTGCAAAAAAGAAATTGGTTTTGTCCTAAAATGAGTTTGACAAACGATCCAAACTAAAAGACAAATTTGCAGATTTTTCTCTGAGCTTTAAACTGCGTCTCATGGTCTTCGCCGGTAAAAGGAGTTTGCTGAGTCGACACAGAGATGGATGAGTTGACATGCGATCGCAGCAGTTATGATTTCATCCACAGCACTTTTCTTCTTCTTGGTACTCGTCGAGGACTTCTTGGAAAAGTTACGTGTATGGTTTTTTTTTTTTTTTTTTTTCCAGGAATATTTCACTGGCATTTTTTACAGCAGATATTTCAAGTTGTCAGAGGAGGAAAAAATATGGGTGATAAAAATAACATGAATGAAGACATGAAGTCATGAATGAAGACACATGAACATTCAGTTGTCTCTGGAAATCGTGACATTAAGACACAGAGACAGAAAAAAAGTGTATGAGGATCATAAAAGTAAAACAGCTTAATGGAATTCAGCCATAAACATCTTTTTTTCTCCTTTGACTTGTCAAAATACTCTTGAAGAAAACGATCTAATTCCATTTGTAAAGGGGAAAAAATTTGCACATTTCAGTATTTTGCAGAGTAACATTCATTGTATCCATGAATTAATCTTTAACATATTAATTATTGCAACAGGCAAATATGAATCTATATTGTACTAGAATAATAAAATGAATTGCTCAATCATAGATGTTATATATGGTCCTGAGCTTTTGCTGGTGGGGTCAGCAGAGGTCACAGTCACTTGGAAAGGTGTGGGTCAATCTACCTGCTCAACAATCCTACTTTACTGAAGTAAGAATGACTGAAGTGACATAAACAGACTGAAAACTTAACTTCATTAGAAAGATGATGTCAGATATTTTTTCTTTGGGTACATTATTTGCAACATGACTCCGTTGTTTCACATCCTCTGTTTCTGTAACCGAGCAACCCACCTTCTGCTTCCTGTTTGTACCTGCATGTGTATGCACAGTGTACATGAACGGTCGTGTGATATGCATTTTCAAGCGTGTCAAAGTGGGAAAAGGTTATTTCTTCTATTGTGCCAAAGACACTTACACATTAAGAGTTGAAGTCATTTCCTCATCTTGCATCTTTTCTGCATCGACGACAGATGCGAGAGAAGCTTTGGGCCTTTTCATTCATTTAGCGACCGTCTGTCAGCCCTCTGTGTTGGTTAAGTGAGTTAGAAAGCATGAACAGAGTTCAGCTGTGGCTGCACTGTGGCGGGGTTTGACCCAGAGGATGGCCACGTTGAGACGGCGCGAGGGCCTGAGAACAAGACAGGAATGTCCGAAGATCCAATTCACAAGCAACTGTAAATGGCACTGCAAGGCCTGCAACGGACCCCAGAGGATCTATAAATAAATACGTAGGTTTACGCAACTATTTCTTGTTTTACTGTTTAGAACATACACCTCGTGGCTCAGGGGAACTCGTCTTTGAAGAATATAATTGTACTGAGGATTCCCATTGGTCCAAGCACAGTTCCCACAAACTCCCATAGGCCTGGGCTTTCTGTGTGTGACTGTGTGTGTGTGTGTGAGACTAATCATGTTGGCGTAAAGAAACCCAGACATTTTCAAGTTCACAATAGTCTCATGTACCCCCACCCTTAACTCCCACAATCCCCCCCCCCAGTCCTCATTTCCCATTGTCTCCTCCAGTAAAAACAGCCTATGTTATCATCTCCTGGGTTGCTGATAATGTTGGTCGCACAAATGCTACACTGTTTGTCCAGCCATTATGGACTAAATTCACAGAAAAGCCTCAGTATTATGCAGCCACTATCGGAGTGAAACTTATTACACGAGTCTAAAAACAGATCTGTTCCCCCCCTTGAAATCCATCTGTGCCAGCTGTGGTGAGGCTACTCCTTCCACTGCAGCCAAAGCTCCATAATCACAAACATCAGAGTTTCATCATATTTTTAGAATTGCGTAATACATGCGCTGATAAGCATGCGGCACCGTTGGCATGTCGTAATGTCCAATCAGCTCGCAGTTACAGCTAATGCAGGCTCATTTCTGTCCTTCAAACTGCAAAAAAACAAAACCGGCTGCAGGTGGATGCGAGGTTACGGCCAGAGGGTGAAAGGTGAAGTGCAGGTTTATCTGATGAGGACTGAAAGCCTGAAGGAATCTGATCATCTGATGCAACGTGTCTGGATTAACAAACGGCGCCTGGCTGAAGCAGCATACCATCCCACAGACCCAGGTCACTCCCTAAAGCCCGGGGGAGACGACACAGAGAGGGCAAACACAATACAGTGTTTTGGAGAGAGAGAGACTCGTTCTCAGACCACACACTAACAGCTACAGCTGTTTTCTGTTTTTTTTTTTTACAGTGGATAGTCTGTCGCCCGATCAAAGACTTGCTATTTCTGCTCCCTTAGAAAAGAAGTATCCTTTTACTCCAAGCTGACATCATCTCAGAAATTTGTGCAATGTACACTAGACATTGAGTCATTATTTTAAAATTAATCTCCGTAATGTATATGTTATGATGTCCTTTTTAAAGTGTTCAGAGTGGTTTAGGGAGGAGATTTTCCCAGCCAATCAGATTGCCAGCCTCATCACTCATCCTCTCCTCAGGATGACCATGAAAAGTGAAACATAAGCACTGCAAAACAAGTCAAACTTTTTTTTTTTCCCTTTAATGCAGCTGTTATTGCACGCTGAAATACTTTCTGTATTCCTGCAGTTTTGATGCAGTTGGTGGGAGGGTTTCGGGGTCAAAGCGTGGTCACTTGCAAAGCTGCCATCTGGGCTCTACCTGCTTTAGGAACCACAAATGGAGGTCGAGTTTACACAGCACACACGGCGACACCATTCATTCAACACACGGACATGCGGCACTGGAAATTTCCTTTGTGCCATGATCGCATCGAGGGTTAAAAAAAGCTCAGTGGGGAAACTTGATTCACTGTTGTTCTGGAAATTGTCAGTGACAAGCCTGAGAGTGTGCACCTGTTTTGATTTAACACATATTTTGATACAGTGTATGTTCAAACAGTGGTGTATTGTAAACTATCATGTAGCCACAACAACTCTGAACTATACGTGAGACTCATAAAACCATTAAAAACACATATTTAATCCTCTAAGGACCCAGACAACTAGAGAAAGATCTAAAGAATGTCAATGTTTTAAAATGTTTTAGCAACTTTTGAGCCAGTCTTGTCCACATGCTGTAAAGAGTCAAGCAAACCAAATTTTTTTCTCAGCTCAGAGGATTCACATGGATCTTGATGATTGTTTCTCAGTTTGAGAGGATAATAGGAAAAATATAATACAACAGACCTGTTCTTCAATGAAAAACACAAAGGGTTATAGTAGAATAAGTAGCTGTAACTTTCTCTGAAAAAGTGAAATAGAGTTCTGTCTGAGCACTGCAAAAACTTTTTTAAAAGTTCTGCTGAATTCATCGTTTCTTAGATGAAGCAAAATGTAAAATTGGGACATTGTAAATATATCAGACTAAAACTTAAATTTCTCCTTAATCATTAGCACATGATGCTGACTGCTAGAATAAATAAGTAGAAAAAAAACACAAAAACCCCCAAAAATAGCCAAATGCAGGAAACTCCAGTGGCCCAAATTTTGCTCTAGGTCTTCATTTGAAGGTTCCCTGTCATTATTATATAATATTTCTACTTCTACCCGTTCAACACACATGTTGAACAGCTATTTTCCTTCACTGGTGATGTGTGATGAAGATGGAGACAGTGTGTAATCTGCAGTGAGATAAAATTTGTTCCGCACCTGTTGAGGAATGTGAAAAATGCAGGTGTCATGAGTCTGAGTGATAATACCTTTTGAGCTGACATGAGCTAATGCAGACATCTTATACAACACGGTCCAATTAAGCTCCTTGTCAACAATAATACAAAACCACTAAACAGGATGCCGTTAACCACTGTTGAACTCTCCCAGTAATTCTTCTTCTTCACAAGCATCAAATTGTCTGTGGCTTAAGCCTGGACCTGCCCTTCTGGCATTAGGGATCCATCATAGCGGGGGAGGAATGGGGGAATGCTGGAGACAACCAAACAGGCAGCAATCCAGGAAACTCTAACTCAAGAAGGAAGCATGATTTTACTCTCAGATAAACGAGGAATTCAATTAGAAGACACCGAGACATCTGAAAACAGTGAGAAGCTGCAGAGTGAGACAAATTAAACAATGCATGTGTATAACTGGACGTAAAGTCTGCTTTAGATACACTGTGTAAAACTGCTCGTGTGGTATCATATTTTTTGGATTTTATGGCTTTAGATTAACAACAGACATGCAGATTTAACATCGGAAAAGACCAGAATACACTGAGGTAAAATTAATACAGTGCAATAAAGAGATTCCGCCTCATAAAAGTCTCTCTCGGTTTCCCATGGATCACTGCGGATGCCTGCATTAACTCTCCCAAAGCACAAAGAAGAGTGGGTGTTCAAAACATGCATAGCAAATCAATGAGGCGTATTTAATGAACGTTTTATTTGTGGTGTTAACACCAGCTGAACTCGATTCTTCCAGTGCACTCTCATAAAAAAACATTAATGCACAGGCTCTATCATCCACTCTATTAGGGCTAAGTGGGTCATGACAATGGACAGGATAATCACATAACTTAATTTGATTTAAACTAAAGACTCTTGGCAGCGTCTGTGCCTCTGCATCTTGGTGGGAAGGTCCTCTCTGCAAAGTCACACAATTTCTAGATTAGCGACAGAGCCTGACCTCCCTCTGTGTGTCCACATCTCCGGTTCCTCACTTGGAAAAGCTGATATCATTCAACACAGCATGGAAAAATGGTCTACAAACAAATATTTCACTTAAGCTGCTTAGGTACTTCATTCAGCAGGAATATCACACTTGGCACTCCGGGGGGGGGGGAACCATCATTATAAAATGGTTTGTGCATTTAACTTTCTGCACATCATGCACGTACACACAGAGACAAGCATGAATTTGTACAAAAACACACACACACGTGCAGAGTGAATAATATAACGGAACCAACTTCTGTGCACGGATGCACATGGGATCATGGTCTGTCGCTCAGCTTAATCTTTGACCAGAGTGATGGATGAATGCATATGCAGGACTGAGGAACTTAAAAACACAAATCGGCAATAAAGTCATTATCTTATTTTATGTTTATCATGATTTTAAACTAAAGTGAGAGAATGACTTCAATCTTAAGATTCAAAAAGCTCCACTTAAACTCTAAGTAGCTATTCCAACACTTTTCACATTTCTTTAGTGACACTAATTAGCTTAATTAAATCTGGGTCAGACCTCTGAGTGCCTTTCTACAACCAAAGCAGTTTTCTCATGGCATGCAACAAAAAGAACAACAACAGTAAATCAAGCAAAACAGGACATGGCTCAAATCACAGCAATGGGAAAGTGCTGAAGGGGTAAACACACAAAAAAAGATGTTATGTCTTATTACTTTAGTCCAATACGTGAAGTACAAAACAACAGCAATCAATCATTCGAATATGACACTGTTGACAAAGCCGATAAGCAAGAGATGCATATAAGGAGCCACAAAGAGAGAAAGCAATTGCTTCCAAATCGCAGCGAACAACTTCCCCTTGGCTATCAAGTGCCAATTTGGCTTGGCGCTGATATTTAGGTGCCATTAAAATAAGTTTAAAAGGGGACGATTCTTGAGTAGCTCCAGGTCTAATCCACCAACACAAGGCTGCTGCAGCAATGGAAATTGGATATTTCGGCAGTTTACAGAGTGAAGGACAGAAGAACACCATTATCAAGTATTAAAAAGACAAGGCGAATGATTTTTGGTTGAGTGGAAACTGCACAGAAATCTGCTCTGGTGCTTAAAAGACAAATTTCTTACAGGGTCCTGTAGGAAAATACAAAATTGGCCAAAAAAGGATAAATCCAGTAGCACTCAACACGCACCAACATCCAATTTAAGATTTGACAAGCTGCTTTTAAGTCTTCAGGGACAAATAAAGTCTCATGAGACGGTCAAAAAGTCAGGGTTAAGGTTAGTCTGTAAAACTGCTACGAGCATTTTTCTGATATTGCCAATGAATAAAATGACTACGTGCATGTGAAAGAGCTCATATGTGACAGAGGTCAATGAGACGGATATTTACTTTAAAAGTTAGCAGAGACCAATGTGAGAGCTAAATATGAAAATATTGGGGTAATATTGGAAAATTTGAATTGTAATTTTTAGATTATTTCAGAAGCAGAACTGTAAATCGGTACTTATATTGGTCCGTATCAATCATAAAAGTATGATAATGGTTACTTTTAATTTACTTTTAAAAGTGTACAGCTTGTTTCTGCTGGTTACAAGTGGCCAAAAAGTAAATTAACATAATTACTGTGATTATACGAGACATAAATGGTGCCGTCAAAGCTGTCAGGTTTGTACTAAGACTCATATAAAGTCCTCATCTGTCAGACTGAAATCTCATTTAAGTGATAATCTCAAGTCCAGGCCTTTGGACACATTTATCAAATGACTCTGAGTCGTCATTTTCCAGAGAACAAAGACTGCTGCTTGGTGTAGATTTTGCAGATCTGATTCTGATCGCTGCATCAACGAGTATCTGATCTGTTTCTGAAAACACACAGTGAACCTCTGAGGTCCAACTGACCACATTGTCATTAGCCTGTTGCCGATAAGCAGGTAATTACAGGAGCAATCCAAGTCCCAATGATGTGTAATTCCATTAGATATCTGTCCTTCTGTCCTTAAAGTGTAACCAACACTCTGTTATCTCGGTTTCATTTCCCACTTCTGTACCCTTTGGTCGACCTTGTTGACACTGCTGGCATCAAACCAGCTTGACAAACTGGAAATGGGATGACAACATGAGCTGCACAGACAGTTTGTCTTGTAAATCTGTACAACAAACTTAAAAAAAAGAAAGCTGGTGGAGATGCACAGAGATTACATGCAATCTGCCTGACACCGTTAAGCATCCTCCGGTTTTAGCGTGCAAGTTGTGCTCCTTGAGGTGCACAAGGCAAAGGTTGATCATTGTAAGCCGGATTCCCTGAATAGGCAGCATTTACTGCACTCTGGCTCAGTGGCCGGCAGCATCTCTAATGACTCTGGGATAACAAGGCATGTTTCTCCAGCCGTGTTGTTTTTTTGTTGCACATAATGAGGATTTGTTTCCCCTCTGAGCAATGAGATGTCCTGTTTGCATTTTTTACAAACTGGCCTCGCCGCAGAGGAAGAACCAAACACAGGGACCGGCTGTTCTATTTTAAAAGTCAGGGGAACAGGTCTAAGCTCGTCGACTGCCTACATATACCATTAGCAATGCCAGCAATGTTCCAAAGCAAAAGGAAGCCAGCTGAAGAGATGCTATCGCGGGGTTGCGCTCTCATGTTTTCATGCCATTCGTGTCCCTCCGCTGTCTCAATCTCAAGCCCAAAAAACCTCCCCTACCTATCTTCTCCTTCAAGCTGAACCCTCCTCCACCCACACGTTCTGACATTCACACTGATTTTTTTTTTTTTTTTCTGCTCGCTCTGTTGCTCTGTCTCCCCAGTTCAAGTCAAGCATAAACTGGACGGGCGAGATTCTTGCAAACGGGCAAACAGACCATGTTGTATTAAAAAGCAGCATCGAGGTGTGTCTTTCTAATCTTAGTCTGAGGAGGTGAGTATGTCGAGGGACTTGCGTGCAGCAGAGGAATTTAGGAACAAAGGAAGGCAGATGCCGCCTCCCCCCCCCCCTCTGGCCTCTTGTCCCTCTATCTCTAAACCCCCTTGGGATCACCGACAGAGCAATTACAGATACTGTCATGAAGCTTTCCCAAAGCAATGACACGGATCCTGACGGGATGTTTTAAAAGAAAAATTTTTAAAAAGTTTAAACGAAAAATTTAAAATAAAAATTAATCATAATGCCAAAGCATGTTGTTCTTCTCAATGGGGGGATCATTCAGTAGTAGATTACTCAACCCAGTTCCCCTTCCTCTACATTTCCTTTTCTCAGCTTTATCTTCAATCAGCATGTTAAGCCTTATTACAATATGCTTTACATGGCGCCAGGGGCTGAGCCTTCGAACAAAGTCTTAAAGGTGCAGTCACACCGGGCAGCCCATCACTCACCTTCATTTGAAAATGATAAACAGAGAGTAAAAACCTTCTTTCAGTTACAATAATAACAAAAATATATTGTTTACTTTGAATTTGCACCAACAGCCAGACGTGCATGTTGAACTTTGAAACTTTATTGCCATGTGCAAGATGTCTTACATGATCAAATCACAACACTGAAATGATCAATAAGCAATAAAAGCTGGTGCCAACATTAAAGGTCTGACAGAAGGAACATTAATCAAAATCCTTCTTGTGCAGGACCAAACAGCAGGAAAAATGAGTGCAGCAATGCAAGATGCTCTTTTTTTTTAATAACAACAAGCCTGCATTATTAAACCTGTAACCATAAAGCAGAAAAAAGCTGTAAACGGTGAAACAAATAATCAACTTTTAGGTTTAAATGCAACACTGTTCAACAGCTTGAAGTTGCTTGTTGGTGCTTTGCAGAGGAGTCATCATTAAATGAAGCTTTTAGGAGTGCGTGAGACTAAACCAAAATTGTAAATTTGCAGAATAAAAACAATTTTCTAAGAGTTGCTGAAGAGCTCAGTGGAGTTAAGTGTTCAATCTTGCACCGTTTGGTGGTAGTGGTTTTGTGAGGCAATGGTGAAAAAATATTGATGATAGCTGCTTTAAAACTGTTTTAACTTCTCTGTCTTTATCTAAAAACTCAAGATTTCCAGGTGTTTCTCCACCTCCAAAATCTCTTCTCCTGAAACTGACTGACATTCACTGAGAAAGACCAGGTACAGCAGGGATGTGTCAAGTGGGAAAAATTTCAAATACAGCTTTTTTCCATAGATAACACTGGAAAACAGGAGAATGACTCAACTGAGTAGTAACTCGATAGAGAAAAGATAGAGAAAAGGCCATTCAGATCTGGACAATGTCCTGCTTGAACAAACATTTAGAGGTGAAGTTTTGTGACCGACCTCTCAGTCAGCATTCCCAAACACAATACATCATTCATTCTGACACAAAGAGACACATGCAAAGGAGAAGAATCATCTAAGAAACCCTGTATACAAACTTCAAAAAACACAAACCAGGAATTCAGTTTTTTGTTGTAAAAAAAATGCATTGTATACAAAGAAAACTGAACACGCAAAGGAGAATGAGAATTGACTGCTCTTTTTTGAGAAAAAAATCATAATAAGGAGGTTCAAACTCAACAAAAAAACTCAACCAAATCATGCAAAAAAAAAAACAACTCTTGGATCTGAGCATGGATCCATGTCCAAAGGTTCCAGCATTGCTGATAATAACAGGCTTTTGCAGAAAGCTTGTGTTGTTTGATGCCACGGTGATATGCAGAGGGTAAGAGCAATTAGAGTTGAAAACAAAATGCCTTAAAAGGACACGTTAGGGGCCTGCAATTAAAAAAGTGAACACAAGCAAGTGTGGGACTGTAGGTAAAAAGAAAAACTCAAAAAATTCCTGAGACAAAAAGCTCAAGATTCTGCAGACAAAATGACCCCCAGACAACATTTCTCTTCTATTACTCTGCAGACTGTGTATTCATGTGTGTTTGAAATGAAATACATGCTAAATATATGCTGAAATCTACTTAATGTCAGGAAAAAAGGCATTGATACGGAGTTTAGATAATTTTTTATCATCATGTCTTACACAGAAATGTAAATGTTTGTGAAGGTTTAGTCCGACAGGCCTGATGATTAGCCATGATATGTTGTGAGATAAGAGCCAATATAAAGCTATGTCACTCCCCAAGAGACTTAATCCAGACTAAGATTATGTATCATGAGAAGGTATAAATATAAAAGTCAAACTGAGAGCAAGGAACTAACGACACTCGAACAAAACAGAAGCAACAACTGACAGAGACTCAAAAAAGCAAAAAGGCTTTGACGCGAAATCCCAAACTGGATCGGTGCAAAATGTTATGCTTTTAAAATTATGTTTTAATGTGATGTGCCAATTAGCATTTATGACATAGCTATGCAATGATTTCTGTTTATGCGTTCGGGATTTTCTAATGAGATAGAAAAAAGATTGTCTAAACACAAATGTGATTTATCCTCCTCTCAACTCAGCTGTTTTGCCCTGTCGTCATACTAAAACGTATGCAAATATGCATCTCTAACACTCCGGATTTAACCCTAAATACATACACTTCCGATCAAAAGTTTGGGATCACTTTCAGTTTTCTTGTTTTCATAGGAAGGCTACAATACCCACATCATGCTTTACCCTGTGGACAGCACTTGACTGGGGCCAGTTCCATCCATTTCCTATCCCCCCCAATCAAGTGCTGTCCACAGAGCATGTCATGGCATGGGTACGATGGCCTTCCTTCTTCAAAACCCCTTTTCACTCTATACAAATGTCCCATTTACCACCTCAAATGCTAGACCAATGCTTAATGCTTTGAGACCGTCAGATTACCTAGAAAAAGTGACAGCTAAAATGCCAAAGGTCCGCCAGGCTGCAATTGCTGCAAAATGTGGTTATTTTGATGAAGGCGACATTTGAAGTACAAAGTCATAATTTCGATTAAAATCATTATTTCTTACTTTGACAATGTCATCATGTCCTGTTTAAAGCTATGTTTGCTATATTTTCTATGCTGGATAATCTTGCATGTGTTTCCATTGAAAACAAGAAAATTCAAAGCGATCCCAAACTTTTGACCGGTAGTGTACCACTCAAAACCATATAGGTCTAACTATTTGTGGCTTAATAACAGTTATTGGTGTGGTAATAATGGGGCTGAATCATACATTCATTTTAATAAGAAAGCAAGTCCCTTATGGCTTTATTGACATTTTTACCAACTCCTAAAGCAGCAAATCCCCCTCATGTCTACAACAACTATATATATTTAAGACAACCTTAAATAAGTAGTGAGAAAACAAAACAAGTAGTCTCATTTTTGAGTGAAGCTCTGTGTAAGAACAGGTTGCTGCAGCCATCAATGTGCGAGCAGGAATACGCAGGTAATTTTGATGAGAAAAACAAAACTACAGGGACAAGACCGTTGTTTTCTGCATTAGGCCGAAGATGAGTGTCATTACGCACAAAGAAAAGCTTTTCTGGTTTTTGTACAATATTTTCCTACAAGTGAAGAATGAAATAGGAAAATATTTATGGGAAACGATCCCAAAAATTGTTCAAAATCCATCTTCTGTCTCTTCAGCCAAAAGATAATGTACTCGACTCCATACAGTTTCTCACTATGTGATCTTCTATGTGATCTCCTTAATGTATCTTCAAAACAAAATAGTCCTTGCTAGCTCGGTGCTGAGCTTTCACACTTCAATGGGATCAAATGATCCTCCATCCACCTCACCCACCACCTCCTGACACCTCCTTTGTTTTCACAACAGATACCACATTAGGCACATTGCCAAGTCGTCTGCCTCATGGTAAATATTTACTGTATTTAACGAAAGTTACCAATACTACGCATCCTTTAGTAAACCCAGTTTTTCAATCAAGGTGCAACGTAGCCGAACAGAAGCATTTCCTTTTGTTTTTATTGCGTGCAGGGTTTAATATTGTTTGGGTTTATTCAGCTGAGATAACTCGTTGATTTCTTCTTTGGATTAAAAAACCTGTGGCATAAATCTTCTCATGTTTCCAATCAGGTAGCTGTATTTTCAAAAATAACTACTTAGCACAAAGCTGGATAAAAAGAGCACATCTATTGGCTTGTGTGTGTTGTTTTATGGTGATATCTTGAAGTTAAAGGCATTTTCTTCTTATGTCAACATAACTGATCATATTGTCAGTGTGCAGGAGGACAGAGTGCACTCCAGACAGAAATTTAGTTTGGCACGCTCTCGCTGGTAAAATGGGGAGTTGGCAGCAGGATGCACACGCTGCTCAGCTAAACTTGTCAAAATCTTCACACAGTCTTGTTCATTATTCGTGTTAACTGTCACCTGCAACAAAAACAGGGTGTGATGGGTTACAGGCCACATACTGTTACTTACTTGTACTTCCATTGATTTATCCAGAAAATGTATAATTAGTGACAACTCCCCTATCAAAATGTCTATAAGCAACTATATTTTTGTATTGTATATGCATATGTGTATATGTATATTGCATATTATTTAAGTTCAATTTCTATGAAATTCTTCATCTATTAATTCACATTGATTTCATGTATTATAATTCTTATATTCAATTAGAAATTTAAGCTTACTTGGAATTTTACATACATGAACTAAAAATAAGAAAAAATAATTTATTTAACTTTAATTTAACTGCATTTGATCTTTGAGACCATCAAAAGTTGTTCATCTGAATGTGTAAAGTTGCACTGAAATATTGTGTTACTGCCTGTTTCTTAAAACAAACAAACAATGCAAAAAATCTTTGCATATTACCTCTATAAAGCTTATAATGTTCAGTCAAAAGATGATTTAACTCTACAGAAAGTTTAAAACTGTAGAAAGAGTTATCCAATGAAGACATCTGACACTCTTACTTTATATACTAAAGAACAATCTAAAAATAAAAACACCTGCACGTATCTCCAACAGTTTCAACTCTGCAGCACCTGAGATTATCTGCTTTAATCTTTCCATGGTGGTTTCTTACTTACATATATGGGTTTTCCCTGCAGGAGTAATGTTTACATACTTGATCCTTACAGCTTTTGTGTAAATGTATGAAAGTGCTCCTGCATGCATGTTTGGAGGATGAATATAAGCAGAGGAATGTAGGGGACTGGGTTAGCTTAAGTGTTGGGGTTTCAATCTCAGGGATGAAAAGAAGTCCCACAATTTTAAACAGAACAAGGATGTTTGTGTACTAGTCAGAATAAAAGTAGCTTGATAGGTGGGTGTTGCTTATTTCATCTCTTTTATCAGGTGAATCTCTGCAGACTAATTGTGAAAGTCCCAGTTTCAGGTCAAATGGCCTGTGGCCTCCCCCCATACTGAATAACACCATTTCACAAAAATAATTTACAGAGCGTTCCTTCTGACCCTATAAATACAATAACCGACTTGGTCTATAACGAGGCCACTTTATATGGGTGGTGTAGTGCAAAGCAGGATACAATAACCTGCCTTGAAACGCTGTGGCTGGAGCTCTGTGCTTGCAGATGTACATGACAAGTCGGTGGAAACATTTTGTTACTGCAGTTTGACCGCTGAGGATGCAGGCCGGTCAAAAGAGGCTCTGAGAACTGAAATAAGGACTGTTTATGTCCCAATTACAAAAAAAAAAATATCTTGGGCTGATTGATGGGCTCCTTGTGTCTTAATTATTATACGATGGACCTGCAGTGAGTCTGTTTATTAAGCAAAGATCAAACTTTTCACTCACACTGTGCTGAGCTTTGAATTTAGTCTGGAAAATGAGTGTATATCTCTTCTTCTTAACACACTGTTATGTCAGCACATCACACCGGGTAACGTCTGCACTTAAGTTTGATGTTAAATCAGGACAGCGGGAGTTTTCTGTGCAAATTGCTGCTGTGGTTACATCCAAAAGCATTTGCCTGGAAAAATGTAAACACCCCTGGATAAATGTGGCATAAATAGACAGAAAAGGAGCAATTTAACTGGTATTTTAAAAAGTAATTAAACTATTTTTAAACCTGGTCCCTCGGTTTACACGGTTTAGTGTGTAAATGACTGTTACTTAGAAAAGTTTTGAAATTGTTCCAGTAGATCACCTCAGGGGGGAGCCGCTTGGGAGCCACGATGTCTTGCTTTGGGATAACGATGATAGTCTCTAGTACATCCACTGAAACTGCATCCTTTGGTTTTTGTTCTCTAAAGAGCAACTTGAATGTTAAACCTTTTTCCAAATGTTTATATAAACCTGAAAATTTCCATTTCAAAAGTTAGTTCAGGATTTTCTATGTTTAACAAGACATAAGGTGACAAATTCAGTACATGGTGATTATGGTCCCAGGGATGAATTGGCATTTAGGATGGGATAATGAAGCAGGGATCAAGGGATTGACAGCTGCTGCGGTGAGATTACCACAGCACATGTAGCTGCTTCATCTGGCCAGGCCACCGCTCGAGGAAAATGCTTCCCTGGGGGAGCAGATGAGGGCAAAGGAGCAAAGTTGGTACATGTTGAGTGCTGTTTCTGCAGCGAGAAACACAGTCAGGGTGATTGAGGAATGACTGAATCAGCAGTAAAACAAGACCGAAAGGGTAAAAACTATCTTCAGGCGGATCAATGCATCCTGCACAATGAAATACAGATCTGGAGATCTGGAGGGAAAAAGTCAAGGAAATGTAAAAGACCTTGACTGATGCAATCGTGAATAGGAAAACCGGTTTTCTCCTGGACAGAACGAGTACGAAGCCCATCTCAAATCTCTGCAGGAGGACTGTGACAGGAAGGTGAGCCAGGTCATTATGGAAAAGGATAATCTGATCACCAAAATTATAACAGGGAAGGAGTCTCTCGAAGCAGAGAATTAAGAGAGTTTGGCCAAAGAAGTGGAGATCAGCCAGAGCAAAACAAAGCGCAGGATAAAGTGAAGTGAGGTATACTTTGTTTGATAAAATAACAAGATGGAAACTGCTGCGTTTGGTGAATACACTAAAAAGCAGCCTCTCCAACTATAGTGTCCTATTTCTGGATCTCTGAAAAGAGTAACATAAAAACCTGGTATAGCAGTGACCAGGGTCATCTGCCATGTGAATGAGCTTTCTGTCCCTGATAAAAAAAACAAGCTTGTGTGGAGTTTAATTAAAAAGCACAATGTCCGTGTTCAAACCTCATGGCCGTGTGTAGGAGTACGTACGGAATATGGACGCCGTGCACGGCTTTGTATAGGAACGCAGATGCTGTGCGGTATAAGAGTGTAGTCCTCAAAAGAAACACAGGAACACGGGAACACAGATGACAAAAATTATAAATGTTTATTTTAGTAAATATATATTTTATGTGAGTGGTCTTGTTGGTTACTTTAAGGCGTGTTGCAGTCGGTATAGTTAACAGTAAAACCGTGGTGCTTCTCCAGACAGAGAGCAAGCTGACAAGTTTTCTACGGCAGGTGAGACACTGACCGGGCGTAAGTGTCTCGTACAGCCCCACGAAAAATATCCGAACTGTCCCTTTAATGTCCATCTGGATAATTTTTCACCTGCATGAAATTTTTGCCGTGGTGTCCGTATGTTAATAAGAACCCCACTGAATTTGCTAAAACAAATTTCCGTGCATTTTTTTTTCAGACAAAATTCTGTGCTCTCCCTGAAGGAGGCTAGTGGATGAAGAAAAGATGGTCATTGCTGCCACAAAGGATTACATTTCTTCCATGTTGTGGCTCTCCACTGGAACTCCACTGGCTATCCACTGGAACTACTAGAAAACTTGTATATAACACTCATTTGCACACCTGAGCTTGTAAAAGTAGGTCCTATGTTTAAAAGTACTCTAATTACTCCTTACAAAAATGAAAATGGACTACA
>JAQNCA010000027.1:20510820-20524412 GCA_029783725.1 Acanthurus tractus | reverse complement strand
GACTCAACACTATAATAAAATCCTGTATTTTAAAACAGTAGATATGGGAGTTGACGGGCTGTGCTTTAAATTTTTGATGTTTTTAATGATCCTCCCTGCAGACTCGCTGGCTGGTATCTTCCAGGCAGCAGGGATCCAAGATATCCGTGAGTATTATTACTGGGATGACGAGCAGCGGGGCGTTTGTTTGCAGAAGCTTCTGGAGGATCTGGAGAAAGCTCCGGAGCAAAGTGTTGTTGTTCTGTCTGCTTCTGCCCACCAACCAACCGGAGCAGACCTCACTCAGAGCCAATGGGCTGCGATTACACAACTCCTGATGGTAACTGAGGAGCACATCTATGCTCTTTGACAGACTTACGTTTAATTAGACAAGTGGCTCTTCACTCCTACTTAAAATATCATTTGGTGTGTTTGTGCTGTTTCCACAGAGGCGTAGGCTTTTCCCTTTCCTCCTGCTGCCTGCTCAGGCGCTCTGCTATGGAGATTTAGAGCGGGACGCCTGGCCTGTACAGTACTGTGCATCGCAGGGGATGGAGCTCCTGTGTGCTCAGTCGTTCTCCCACTGCTTTGGACTGTATGGTGAGACAGTGATGTTAAAGCAACAATATGTGGGTAAAAAATACTATGTTTTTTGCAGTTTTGCGTCCCAACAGTTTGGATGCAACACCACTGCTCAAGATTTCTACAGATGTACATGCAAACTACAATCAAAGCCACGTTGTGTCTAAAGTCACATGTCTTGAACGCAGATCTCTGGAAGTAAACATGCATGTTTGCACAAGCATTGCACACAACTCAGGACAACAACAAGCTAAGCTAATGTGACCTTGAACCAGAGAAAAATAGCTGCCAACACCTTTGAAATCATCAAAGTGGGTTCACATATGATCAAAAACAGTGAGGTACACAATTTTTCCAACACAGCCAAACATCAGTCAAGAAAAAATAACAAAATGCAAACTCAGCAAGCCAGCTAAAGCTACTACACACAAGATAAACATACATCTTCTCCACTTGCATCCTTTAACTTCAAAGCACTCGCCAACACTTTAAAGCTCCTCTGAGGTTTGCTTTTGTACATCTTCTTCCTCCATTACGCTCCCTTACTGCACCAGACATGAAAACCATCCTGACAGTCTAATGCACCGGCCTGTGATAGCAGTGCAAACACCAAACAACCCTGAAAACAGTTTTAAATATCTCTATCATTTATTTCTCTCACATTGTAAGCTTATTTGTACTTATCCTACAACTTAGAGATCAGTGAAGGTTTATCTCATTATATCTTCTCTTATCCCACATGTCAAAATGACCTCATTCTATGCAAAATTATAACTAATCTGTCATCACAAAGAACAGCCTGGAGCTGTTTTGCCTTGAAAAGGCAACAGATGAACTCAATTTCCTTTTCTCTTCAGCAGTCAGACAGTGTACAGTCTTACTCACTGTTCAAATGCACACTCATAATATCTTTCAAGTCACAGTCATGTTTTTTTCCGATTTAATGCACCTGTGACAACAGGTTACGCACACGCTGAGGCGGATTGTCTTGTTGCTTGTGTCTGTGCGACCTGGTTATTATTTATTTCCCCCGGAGGTGTGTGAGGAATTTTGTTTTCTGATTCAAAAGTGTCCTTCTTCACCTTTATTTTCAATATCAGAGACATAAAAGAAAGCACACGCACAATAACACTCTCATTATTGGACCAGTGTGTTTCTTAAAATCAGCCTCGTCTTCTTCCCACCACCAGGTGAGGCTGTGGGACACCTTCTGTGCGTCTTCAAGCAGAACTGCCTCCGTTTGTCTCTTCAGTCTCGAGCTGACAGGATAGTCAGATCTCTGTGGGCCCAGCCGGCCGTGGGAGGGGCCCGTGTTGTTGCCACAGTGCTCAGCAACCCAGCCCATCGAGTTGAATGGTGAGTCCCACGTCACTTGAGTGGATAATCTGGTATTTGAAGAATGTTGTTGCACATTGCCGCTGTATCATCAGATGTCCACAGTGATGGGCAGATACGCAGTGCTTTAAACAGTTGAGCATTTAATGGTAATCCTTTGTTTATGCGAGGCATCTTCTGCCCTGTGGACCTATCAGGGTTTGCAGATGTTAAATTATTTACTCATATAAATATAGATATTATTTAGCAAGTGTTCTCCTCTGTGTTTCTCAGGCAGGGTGAAGTAAAGCGAATGGTGGAGAGATGTATGCTGATCAGAAGCATTTTAAGGGAAAGACTGAGACTTCTGGGAACTCCAGGTTGCTGGGACCATCTGACTCAACAACATGGACTCTACTGTTGTACAGGCTTGAATGGTAAAAAGCACCAGTTTTCATGTTAAATACTGTTTTTTTTTCAATAAAACAGCAAAGCTCATGGTACTATCGTGAATATTTATGTGCCTTTGCGGTATTTCTTCTGTTTTTGCTCTTTTTTTGTCTTCTTTAGATGAGCAGCTGGAGTTTCTGTCAAATACGAGACACATGTATCTGCTCCCCGATGGCTGTCTAAACATCAGTGCAGTCAACAGTCGTAACTTGGACTACATAACTGAATCCATCCATCTGGCTCTCACCACTTCACTCTGAGCATTTGGCTGAAATCAGCATCAAAGGGGCTCTCTTGGCCTGATTGTACCTTTTGTGTGTTGCATTAAAATGCTCGGTTTCAGGTGTATAGTAGGTACTCCTGCAGGTCCAGCTATGGCAAAGAGAAAAATACTGCTTTAACAAAATGCAGAGAAAGATATGACTGCCGTTCCAGCTGTTGCCGACTTTTCTGCTTTCATTAACAGCTGCATAAGCTTTGAATATCTCCAGGAGGATCAATGAAGTCTGTGTAGTGTTAGTATCTGAATCTGTGAAAAAACAAGTAACTAAAGTTATAATGTAAAGCAAAATGTAAACAACATGTCAATCTGGTGCTTATTTTTTCTTGCTGGGAGAATCTCCATTAGGCTACAGCAACTAGCTTGTTAGCTTATCTTAGCTTAGCCATTTAACTCAGCTTTGTCCAAAGGTAGCAAAATCTGGCTGATACATTAATGTGTGTACAAGCTATTTATAAATATAAAAATTCAATATGACAAATCTATTTATTTATTCTTATTAGCAGTGTTTATGTCTCTGTGCAGGTTTGAATTATAATATCCGATACTCAAAGTGGTAGAAAGACGAAATTACGGAGACAAAACGCAAAGTTCAGGGTGACCTTTTTCACTTAAAGGTTTGTTTAAAAAGATTTTGGGATGTTTACGGTCTCATGGTCCAATAATAGAAGCCTTTCCAACTAATGTGAGTGTATTACAAAGCAAATGTTTTGGGGTTTTTTTTGTTGTAAACAACAGTAAGTAATCCTTTGTCATCCATGTCTCTGTGGCGGTAATGAAGCAATAAAATGGTATTTTCTTAGCTTAGTAAAGAAAAAGGCTCCTCTCGGGAAAACAAAGTTTTTACCAAAATAAATTAATGTTATTGTGAGCCCTTTATTAGTTTTTGATATATGCCACTGCATTCTGTCTAGTTTTTAGTAAGAGGTTATAATAAGGTATTTAATGGAGGCAGCATTGCTCGCTCTTTTTATTCCAGTGACCTCTGGTGAACAACGAGGATAATCAGCATCCATTATCATACAGAGTCTGAGTCATTAGACGCTGCTCGGATTCTTTTATCTGCATCTGAGCATGCATGTGTGGGATAAGTTGTTTACATGCATCCAAATATTCCACATGCAGTTTCCTGCACGGCTTAAATGAAAAAAAAGGATTGCCTGATACAAGTATTACCAAGGAAACAGAAACAAAAACAGATGTGAATGGGAGAAAGGAGTCCCTTTTCAGTTAATATCTGCATTTTTAATATCTGCAATAGGCCAAGCCTGGACCTGTACTAACTTTAACACTCGAGTATCCCATTAATGTATGAAACGAACTCTGTATTTTAAGATTTTGAATTTCAAGCACTGGATATTTCTGTATTTTATTAGACACAAGTTTGAGGTGCTTATCTGTAACCTTTATTTAACAATATTTGGTGAGATTATTGAATTTTTAAATGTTAAGTTGTGGCTTACTTGTGCTGTAAAAACACTTCTACATAAAAGAAAAACATTTGGGTGTCTAGGTTATAAAAATTCTGTTTGGCTTTTGACTTTTTTTGTTCTTAATGGCATAAAAAAAATGTTTATTTATAAGGCCAACAAGGTTTTTCACTTAATAATAAGCAACCAAGTTTGCAACTTTTGAATAAAAGAAAAGACTGATTAAAGGGTTTCTTTACAATAACTGATTAATAAAACATTAATAAATCATTTAGAACCATTAATAAAGTAATAATTTACAACTTCTAAGAAGTATCTAGTACCAAGTACCTTGTTATTTTAGCCTTGCTGGTGGTAGTCGTTTTGTTTATTGCTAATTAGCAAATGCTAGCTTGCTAAGCTAAGATGGTGGATATGATTAACATAATACAAGCCACACATCAACATTTGTATCACCATGCGACCTTGCTAGCATGTTGATATTAGCTACTGACTTTATGCAACTTAAAAGCTAACATCAGTGTTGGCACATTTATAGCCAAGCACAGCTGCTAGCATGGCTGTAGATTTTCATAGTTTATCTAAAAAGGACATCTTCTGTCATACTGTGTGAAAACAAAAGTCCTGTCCTGCAGTGACACTGACATTGATTCGACTTTGAATGAGTAATTACAACCAGATAACGAACAATGTTCACTGGACGTGGCTCTGTCTGAACAGATCTCTAAATTGATGCAGCAAGATGTAAATCAAAGCAGAAAATTAGGCCTCCAAGGGTAACTCCCATTGAGTGAGCAGCCTTTCATAACCACAGGAGTGAATGATTTCAGGTGTTCATCCCCTGGCCTCGTCCTCCAGCGCATTCAGACAGAGCGACGAATATACTGATTGACAGTGATCAGAGGTTTTTGTCCGACTTAGGGAACAAGCACCGGTGGTGTGAAACAAAAACAAGCATATAATAAAATATAAGTGACAATCGATTTATAATTATTCCCCTGGAAACATAATGATAAATTTCAAGTGGAGTGAGAATAATATGGCAATTAACTAAACCGTGTCATCTCTGCAACAGTAATTATTATAAACTGTTTCCCTCAAATTCTTTTTATTGGCTTAGTCATTAAGTCTGATGGGAACTTGCTGATGTGTATAATGATAATAATTGTTAAGTTTTTTCGTGTCTTGAAGTGTTTTTAAATACCTGGGCATCATGAGCATCTGAAGTAAATATGTTAATGCTGCAAGCTAAAAAAATAAGCAAATCAAATGACAACACAAACCCCCATTAGATTTTTTTATAGCCATTGATAAATATGATTGTGCATCCATGTTTAATTATTGATAAAACTACATAGGAAACACGATACACTGAAAGTAGCTTTAATTCATTTGTGTCTTTTTCAAGGCTGAAGGGTTGTTTTGAGCTGACTCATGACACCGGCCGGTGTGTTTTCTTCATAAAATGACATCGACCTTGGGTGATGATACACTGATGAAACCACAAGATGGATACATTTTTTATCCTCAACAATAGTAACTGGTTATCAACAGGCTTTTGCAGGTGGAACTGTTTGATTTCAGTGTGAAGTTGTCTACATTTCTTTCCCACACGCTGTAGCCTTGGAAAAAAAGGACATCCTGGATGCTGGAACACTCCCTGCAAAACCTTTTGACATCGTACTTGATCTTACTGCTATTATGTTTTTTTTGCCAAGCAACTATTTAGTCAAGTGTCTGTAAAAATCCAGCTGTTTTATGTCACTTTAACTCCTTAAAAAAAAAACCATGATTGCTGTCCCTGACTTGTTTGCGTAGTTGCTTTTGAAATTCTTCACATGCTTTTTTTTTAACTTTGGTATTTTTTTGTCCTCACGCTTCAGACAAAAACACTTATGACCAGACAGCAATTAGCAAAGTCTATGACAGCCATCTGAGTTAAGTTAAAAAGCCATCCTGAAGAATATCACGGTATCTAAAAGGCTTTAGAAAATGATTTAATGGTTTGTCATGTAGTGTTTTTCCATTGAACACGCAACCGGTAGCTTACTGTTTGTCCTTCAAACAGATATGCCAAGTATTCTGATTGTTGCATCTAAATAATGCTGAAAATCCAATATAAATCAATATTTAGGGTAAAAACACAAACAGTCTGCTTTTTTAGTAAAAGAGAAATTAGATGGATATTATATCAGACAGGGCAGCCGCAGCTATATAATATTTATAGTTATATGAACTGGATAACATGCAAAGCAAAACATATTATATAAGACAGTCATGAAGCCACACAGAAACTGCACTGCTGCACATTTAAAAGACCTCTTTTCCACAACGACTGCAGAAGAATGTGCCTCTTAAGATGCACTTTCTATGAACAAATATAGCCGGTGATGACGACACATGACTGTAAAAACCTAGAAAACCTTTCAGCTATTTCAAGAAATGTCAGACAAATGTCACAACGGCTGGCGATAAAAGAGGAAGTTGTTATGAAACGCTACGTCAGCTTCTCCATCACCACCTTAAGTGTCTGCTGTTGACTGACATGACAAGAAAAGACGTTTATGCTACAGTGAATTTCACCTCTAAAAGAAAAGAGCCACAGCAATCTGCAGTAACAACAGAAGAGGTCAAAGTCCATAGGTTCAAAGCTGACCTGAAGTCAGAGGTTGGCAGTATTTTACTTGCATTTTTATTGCATATTTACTTGATTACTTTTGAGAAATTTGTAGTTTATTTTTTTCTCATTGCAAAAAATAAGATGTTAGTCTCTAAGAGCTTATATTTGTGTATTTGAATTAACATTACTAGAGATATATTTCCACTCTGAATATATCTGCAGCTAAAAAACTGTATGTTAAATAACCAAATCACAGCATTTGACTGAATGCAAATGAACCCAATGACATGAAAAAGTGTCTTCGCAAAAGAATTGTGTGAAAACTTCCTCTCATTGTGGCATGTAATTAAAATCTGATCAGATATTCCATGCTAAGAGAAAAAGCAGTCGGCAAACAAAAGCTAAAGAGCCGGCAAATATGCGTTCTAGTCGGTGAAGTTGTTGTGACAGGCTGGTGTTCGTTAGAAAAGAAAGCTGCCGAATGAAAAGCCATCTGAAAAGAAGAGCTTCACCTTGACATCGCCGTTTAATTCTTACAGTTTTCTTTTGATATGCTGCTCACTGAGTCAGCCTGTGGTTGTCTTGACTGACAGAAGCCGCCCAGCATGCGGCCCTGAGCAAACAGCCTCCCACAAGCCTGAGAACAGACAGAATTGTGAACTCCTTACACTCCGTTTTCCACCTTAATCTGTGCAATCTGTCAGCCGGACTCGAAGTGGTGGGCAGATTCAAAGGTCTGGACCCAATTAAGCCTCCAACCCCAAAAATATCCCGATTGGCCACTTTAGAGCCTGTAATGTGGGATATTAGCAGAGCTCATCTTTTCAGTGTGGGCGGCTTTAATTCAGACCCATGCTGAGGCTGAGAAATGCATGAAATGGGGTTTTGTATAAAAAAGATTACAAATCACTTGTATTTTGGTTGAACACATCTTCTTACGACAGTGTTTTATATTTTATTTTGATAAATTTAATGAGCAAGTGTTGAAACTTTTGATGCATTTGTGTCTTTTCTGCCTGTACTTTGTTTTTTTGCCTTGGAAGAAACTCCCTTTTCCGTCACTAACACACATCAATTTTCTAAAAAAAAGGTTCTTGGTTTAACAGTTTTCTTCGCTCGTTCTTTCCCAATTGAATTACTTCAACAAATCTGAGACTGACTTCAGATACATTTGACACATTAAAGTCCGAAAACTGAGTGTCAGCTGTGACTTTTAATTTTAGCACCGCTGTCTGTGCTGTCGATTCGGTTGTAATTTATTGTTGTCCTGTGTTTTGATTTCTCCCAATAGCCTGACCTCGGGGCTAACTTCTGGCTTACCTCTGCCTCCACAGATCCTGCTCGCAGGGGACTGAGCTGTGATTGGCTGCATGCAGGACGGAGAGTTGGGAGAGTTAACCTCAATTGATCGCAGCCAAACCCTCGTAGCTTCAAATGAATGCGCCGAGGCCCCAGACACACTGAGCACAACTTCCATTGTGGACGTCACATCAGTATCTGCAGCACCAGGCCTGGACATCTGGCTCCCAAACAGAATCAATACACTAATGCTCGTCGATTGCCATGATTGTTTTGTCTCTGCCTCGACTTGTTTGGGGAGAAACTGGGAGTCAGTTTGCACAACTGCGCCGTGCTTGCAGAGCTTCATCTCGGGCTGTCCGTTCTCACAAAGACCACTCAGCATTCTGACATCATCTGAGTCCTTATCAACCTGCCCCCTGCTCCCTTCTGCAAATATTTGTGACCGGTGAAGGACAACAGTTCAAACATGAGCCACTGTGACTGTGACCTCCGCTGCATTCACCCAGACAGCTATTTGACCTCTTGCACATGCATAAAAAGCTGCTTATCATAACAGATATTTGTGGTCCAAATAATGGGCTGTGGTTCCTCTGCGAGGCCAGACATATTTATTGAGCCCATAAAGGAGAAAAATGCAGAAATAGAAAAAGGTGGAGTATTCTGCAAGCTCTCCTGTAACTGATGTAGGAGTACTACAAGAGCACTGCACATGATTATTTCGTTGAGGCACTTCAGGATAAACTGTCCTCCACATGCGTCAGAAGCTCCGTCAGTCACCAGATCTGTCAGTCAAGTTTGAGGACAGATATAAATAGGGAAAGATCGCCGTCAGTCGGACTGCACCTGTTGATCGCTTTTAACGACCACGCACGCACGCATGCACGCTCGCACGCACGCACGGCGCATCCAGCCGTAATTTTCAGTACCGAACAATTCTGCAACCTGAAACACTGAGGGGTCACAGTGCGGATGCGTGGCTCAACCGCATCGCAGAGACCCATCAATGCGTTTATTAGTGTGAGGAGCGCTCATCTCTCCAGAGGCGCACAGAGGCTCCGGCGCTGGATCCTCACTGCGCTCATATTCTGAACACTGAGGCATCAACACACGGTAGGTCTGCTACTTTTTCCTCCATTCGAGCTGCAAAATGTTGGTATTTTTGCCAAATTTAGTTTATGAGATGAGAAGAGAAAGATGGAAACGGTTTTAAAACAGACGCGCAAATGTAAATGCATCATCATCAGTTGTTTTCATGTGCTTGTGATGTTGCATATCATGTCTGCAGTTTGCATCGCAGTATTTTTCAAGGCTTCATCTCTTTTTTGACGCATCTCCCCTTCTGGACTAATCAAGATTTACATGCACTAATGGTTGTTAAACTGCAGAGTTGGACATCTCTGTTGACACAATATTGCTGCCGATGTTTCCTCTTAATGGCAAAAAAGATGCAGCGGAGTTAAAAACAATTAAGCATGAACATCTGTCTAATACTTTATTTGCAGATGCGTTCGGAGACAAACGTCAAATCTCTGACATGTTTTCTTTTTTCATGTATAAATCTAATCTTCCCACTTGTTGACTGTGAGCAGAGCTGCTGCCGAACATCCTGCAGACGTGACTCGCTGTCAGAGATTTCGATTATTGTCAGGTTTTAATTAAACACGCTGTCAAAACAAATGGGAAGTGACATTTTGATGAGAATCCGAAAAAAAACGACAAATAGAAATCGGCGAAATGACTGAAATCGAGAAAAACACAAATGACTTTCTCTTTATCCAAACCATTTGCCTCAAAGCTTTTACATTATGTTCTGCATTAAAAAACATCCTCTGCAGCCTCAATCCTGCTGATAAGCAACAAAAAAACATTAATTTACCATTGTTTTCATATTTCTCTTTGACAAAATTTCCGGTGCTTGAGTTGCATTTAAAAAAATAAGATACCAATGTGGAAATCATTTCCATTTTGATTAGATTTTTTCTAGAAAAATGTGTTTTTTTGGGATAACTGTTTAGTCTGAGGCATTTTCTCTTTTAGGCAGCTTTTGTAATAAATCTGTGTTGTTTTTGTCTGTTTCATTAAGTCGGTCAGTTCATCATTTTCTGAAAGGGCTCCACGAGAAGCTTTTTACTTTAACTGCAGCAGCAAATCTGAGCTATAAATTCGAAATGCATCCAGTCAAAGTCAAATGTGTCATGAGTGAATTCATCATCCAAGTGCCTACCAATCATTACCATTCATGCCACTATTGTCCTGTATGGTCATGCATTCATATCGTGTCCTTTACATTTTCTCAGCTTAGGGCTAATTATAGTTAAATTGGACTGATGTGAGTTGAAAGCAGAAGCTTCTGTGTTTTGCACATGAAAAAATAATTTGCACAGGCTGAAGAGATAATGGTGGAGAGCAGGTTTGAGTCACAAAGACTCATTTGCTCTAATATTCAACTTATGTGTTGAAAGTCTGATGAAATGACTGAAAGGCAAATGACTCAGTGATAGAAATGTCTGAATTAAGACTTCAAACACAAATGTAGACACACATCTCGGTAGTTTTTAATTTAGTTAGTCAAATGGAAACTTTTATATTCTGCCAAATGAATGTCACGGTCTGATTTTTTTCCCCTTTGGAGCTTTCACTAGGACAGGACTTAATTGGATGAAGGAACTTGCTCATTAAACTGCATAGTGTCTCTGCATTTACATGTTCATATATTTATATATTTTGAAAAATATTAAACTGTCAATTCATGGACACAAGCTGTAAAAAAATGTGTCCAATGGGGATTTTATATGTTAAGCACATTCTTGGCTCAGTGGAGTCTAATATTTAACTGTGTGTATTGTTAAATGTATTCTTAGTCGTTATAATTTCACCCCTGCAGGCTGACTCTTGGGATGGAGAGCACAGGAAGTGGCTGGACAGCTGAGCTCACCCCCCCATGCGTGATGCATGAGGTGAATGGTAATGACACCGGCCAGGTGTTCGAGGTGGCGCTGCAGAACGGCTCGTCTAAGCGAAGCCCCCAGTTCGTGGGAGTGGAGCTTCTGCAGTCCTTCAAGCTGCTCATCATTCCCTGCTACACTCTGGTGGCTCTGGTGGGCGTCTTTGGAAACTACCTGCTCCTCTACGTCATCTGCCGCACCCGCAAGATGCACAACGTCACCAACTTCTTCATCGGGAACCTGGCCTTCTCCGACATGCTGATGTGCGCTACATGCGTGCCCTTCACGCTGGCCTACGCCTTCAACCCGCACGGCTGGGTCTTCGGTCGCTTCATGTGCTACCTGGTGTACCTCATCCAGCCTGTGACGGTGTACGTGTCCGTCTTTACCCTCACCGCCATCGGCATTGACAGGTAAGTCACACAGAGCCAGAGAACTGTGGAAAAACGCCACACAAACCTTCTCCTGTAGGATCTAATTTACATCTGCCTTTCACTCACACATCCTATAGAGTGTCATTAGCTGAGGGGAAGCAGCAAGGCAGAAGGTTTCTATCTCGAGGCACATTTTCACACCTACCTAGTCAACCTATTATTAGCTGCACCTTGATAAAGGAATACAGTGTATTCTTCATTATAATAAATGTCACTTTCTACTTAGAAAACTGCACAAAACTGCAGTTGAAGATGCAAATGTGAACAACTGGATGTACAGGTTTTTGTTACAGCAACTATGAAAATAACTACGCAGGATTACAGCTCACACATGCAGGCACGATACCAGCATAACTTAGAATGGACTTATTTTTTTTAACTAAATCAGTATTCAACAGTCTAATGTGACTTTTAAATGGTTTTGTAAACAGTTTCAAGATCTTAAAGTGCAGAGAAAAAAACATGCTCTATATGTTTATCAAAGTTTGGATTCGGTGTAAGAGTTGTGACACTGGAGGCCATGAGAATTTGATGTATTAATGATAATACTTGGAAAATGGTGCATTAACATTTATCATGGCAAAAAAAGTAGTATTTCCCAAAATGGCTGCTCACATCACACTACATAATGTATCTCCTGGTCGAGACAGACTGTCTTCAAATGTAAGCTTATCTAGAAGAAACACAGAAAGGATGAAAAGTGATTTATCGGGCTCTTCCTCGCGGCTCTGCACTGCAGGGTTTTGTTCTCTCTAAACGAAGCCACGTGCCAGAAGCTCATCCTTCTCTGTCGACCTTGGCTGCAGTGGTGGAGCTGAATTGATTTTTTTTTTTTGTGAAGTCAAAAACATTAATTTTGTTGTTGAAAACTGCCAATCGGTGATGGCCATTTTCTGGGGTCAATTTTGAGGCTGTGCTTTGAGCGGCGGTGCTGTCATTTGTGTGCTGAGTGCTGTTGGCAAAGGATCACATGTGGATGCTGTTCTTAACTCCCACAGTTAATTCACGTCTGGCATGTTTTCATATTTTTCTGCCAACAAACTAAACAGATGCATCAAATCTAAATTGAACTTTGGTAAAAAGCTTTTCTCTCATTTGCTTCTGCACAGATATTATGCCACAGTTCATCCCCTGAAAAAGCGCATCTCAGTGTTGGCGTGCACCTACCTGCTGTCGGGGATCTGGCTGCTGTCCTGCGGCCTGGTGGCTCCAGCTGTGGCCCACACCTACCACGTGGAGTTTAAAAACGAGGGCTTCACCATCTGCGAGGAGTTCTGGATGGGCCAGGAGAGGCAGCGGCTGGCCTACGCCTACAGCACCCTCTTCATCACCTACGTCCTGCCTCTGTCGGCCCTCTGCATCTCCTACCTGTGCATTTCCGTCAAGCTCCGGAACTGTGTCGTACCTGGCCACCACACCCAGAGCCAGGCAGAGGCTCAGCGCATGCGCAAACGCAAGACCTTCCGGCTGGTGAGTCTGGTGGTGGCGGCTTTTGGCGTGTGCTGGATGCCCATCAGCGTGTTCAACGTGCTGCGCGACATCGACATCGACCTGATCGATAAGCGCTACTTTCTGCTCATCCAGCTGCTCTGCCACCTGTGCGCCATGAGCTCATCCTGCTGCAACCCGTTCCTTTACGCGTGGCTGCACGACCGCTTCCGTGCGGAGCTCCGCAAAATGTTCACCTGCCGCCGACGCATCGGCATCTCGGCCAACAACTGCGCCACAGCCAGCGTGGTTTTGTGAAGCTCCTGCGTTAAAGGCTGCGGGTGGTTTTCTTCTCTGGACAGTCCTGTAAACTCCTGTCATCGTGGTCGCACACGTTCAGATGCGGACAGGTAGTAGGACTGTGGTGTTCCAGTTGCGAGGGATCCTGGGTGATTGATAAGTCCGTGGCCTGAGTTAGAAAGAGATGAGTTATACAGCTTTCCTTGCATGTACGCGCGTTGCAGATCTTTGAGTGATTGTGCAGAGAGTTTGAAATGAACAAGTTTTGTCAAATTTCTATGTTAAGTAAGTTCTCTTTGGAAAAAAAAAAAGCGTTGGCCTTCATACAGTCATCTTTCAAGGACGCAACCAAACACTGGGAGAAAGTTTCCCCTCACACACCACTGTGAACATTCAGACTTCGCCAGAAGAAATGCCACCAAGGTCCTGTGTCAATTTTCTCACTTGAAAGTTTGAATTACCCAAACCAGAAATCCTATAAAAGTTACTGACTTCAGACTTTCTGGATTTGCTACTTTATTGGCAAAT
>JAQNCA010000027.1:20476199-20489425 GCA_029783725.1 Acanthurus tractus | reverse complement strand
TCTTTTACAAAAATGCAGTTTAATTGTTCTCACCTCTCGCAGCTGTTTGACATATTCCATAAACTTCTCCATCATTTGAGCCACATACAACACGTCCACAGAGTCGGTGAAGACTGCAGCCTCCAGGGTGTACGTGCGCACCTGGTGTGCCACAGTGACAGCGTTGGATGCATTGATGGGCCTCTGCGAAGCAAAAAACCAAAATAGGTGAGATGTAAATCTACATAATCTCTTCATTAAACAGGAGCTGTGCTCTGAAAGCTCTGCTGACCAGGATGAAGGTGTGCAGGACGCGTGTGATGCCGTTGGTGTAGTGACAGTCTGAATAATCGCCCTCCTGCCACTTTCCGGAGTGGTCACAGTAACGAGAGGCTTTTTTCTGCTCAATACCCCCGTCCACAGACAGGGAGGGGTAACGCAGCTGCAGGCAGTACTGATGGGAGGTGATGCCTGCCAGCGTTCGGGGCCACCTGGGGATTAAAACCAGCGACCAATGAGAACCCTGAATTTTATGTTATAGAATAATTATCAATGCAACTGCGACTAACCTGAACTCCCCACGGTTGTTGACAACTTTATCCTCTGGACAGAAGGAGGCGCTGTTCTCCAGCACCACTATTTCAACTCTGAGAGACGTGTTGCCCCGCCCAGTGGAAACCACACACTCCCACTCTCCCCTGGCCTCCACATGTACGTTGAATAGAATAAGCTCACTGCATGAAGAGGGCAGACACAGCTCATTGTAACACATTATCACCACACGCTGCAAAATGTGTCCGAGTCATTTCAACACTCTTCAGTCAATTCACTCCAAATTAATCTTTGCACAAGAAATAAATATACAGTTAGACAGACAATGGACAATCTTCAGAGGTTGGCGGAGTAACTTCTGTACCTGGTGATGAAGGTGCAGTCATGCAACACGCTGTTCTCCATCTGGACGCCCATCTCGGGGTCAGAGGTCACCAGCTGACCGTTGTGACGCCAGTGCAACGTGGTCATCTTGTCCACTAAGGCGGCAGTGCAGTGGAAGGGCAACCTGTCCCCTTTGAAGACCACCTGACGCTGGGACGGCAGCAGAGACAGGGTGTGTGGCTCCAGAGGACCATCTGAACGACACGGCGGGGTAGAGACGCAGATGTGACCATTACGCATCGCTCTGAATTATTTCTGCTGCTCTCTCATTACCGAACCTCAGCTAAATGTTTCCACATCAGCCCATTATGAGTCTGCTGTTCTAGAGCAGATTGGATGCAGGCAGCGGCAATTCGTAAACGCAAACCCGCAGGATTAGTTGTCAACACAGCAACACAGATACTTTTAGAAACGTGTCCCTGCTGGGGCTGCCGGCGTGGATGCCGTTCCACCATTTCGGTCTGTTAATTCTTAGAAATAGTTGGATGTCACGAGTGCACTGTCATTGTCATCCACAAGCCAATGTTCTCTGCAACAGAGCGGTGAACCGCCTGATTCATGTGTCTCATTCTGGCCAGGCTCTTACCGCAGCTCAGCTGGCTCTCCCTCAGTCCACGCAGGGGCTTCCCCTTCAGACTCTTGGGGTAGGCGCACAGGGTTTCGTCCCCCAAACGGGCCGAACTGCCGCGAAAGAAGCCCGGCACCCATCGCAAACCGCAGTCACATGACAGGTATTCTGAGTTGAAGTTCCTGGAGAGAGAAGTGAGAGTCAATTATCATGTGAGATAAAAAATAACACATTGTTTTGTCTAATTGCTCCTCTGAGGATCCATATATTATTTCTGTACGTGAGAAAAAGAGGCTTGATTGACAAAAATTCTTCCAGGCTTGATGCATTTTTGTTGTGACCCATGTTGAGTTACAGCCACCCCGACATTATATCAGCTACATGTTGAAGATTTACTGACTGTTTCCTATGAGAACTGGCAGCGCTGCGTAGAAAAACAAGCAAACCCTTGTTGAGATTTAAAATACTTTAAGGCAGATTTATCTTCTGAGTTATGAAAGCACAAGTTCAAATATGTTTTTCCAAAATAATACAGGGATGAAAATATTCAAATTAAAATAAATTATCATTGCTTATGAGTTTTTACAGTCAATGTAAAACATTCTGTAAAACTTGGGAAAAATAAATAGAAGCTATATTTGTCTGGAGTATTTATTGTTTTATTCACATAAAGAATGCAGGACACAGAAATAATAACTGACAGGGGAAAGTAAAACGCCACATCAGGCTTGTAAATCCACAAACCAACTTGCCAGAATAAATGATTAAAAAGAATGACCTGGTTTTTCGCTCTGTAACTGAAGTCTGAGTTAGAAAACAAGTGAATCATCTTTATCTAACTTCCTTCTCACCTCTGCTGTTGCATTTATGGCTGCTAATAAAAAAAAAAAATCAACCTCTACAAGGCCAAGTAAATTTTCACTTTGGGCCAGGAGATTTTTAACCCACTTGCCTGTCAGAGGAAGTCAAAATAAATATCGATGCTGAACCCTGGAAAGGTAGTTTTGTCTGATACTCACACTAGCTTGAGGGACGGCAGCTCCTGAAACACTCCTGGATCCATGGTGGATATGATGTTGCCAGAGAGATTCCTGAGGGACAAAAGTTAGAGATGAACAAATTAACCCCTTTAGCTTCCTCAATAATGCAGAAAGTCAATATTTCTATGTGATTGATAAGCTGTCTCTTACAGTTTGGTGAGATTGGTCAACCCCTGGAACATGTCCGCTGTCAGGCAGCCGATGCGGTTGTTTGACAGGTCGCTAAAAGTGTAAAAAAAAACAAAGGAATGTGTTGAATTTTTTAATCAAGAGGACTTGTCTCAGTCTCTGAGTTACAGACTGTAATATCTCAACCCTTTTGTGACCCACGTTGTTTCAGTGATAATGCATCAAACAGCACAAACCCACCACACAAGCAAAACTATGCAGAACCTCCTTCCAGGTCTCATTATACAGAAATAAATTCTCTGCCTCTTATTTTTTGTTATCACAACCAGAAGGTTAAACATCCAAACAGGCATGTCTGCCACTTTCCCTTATCTCCGCTCAATGGGACCCCTGTAAAGGTTTATCACTAATGGGGTTAAAAGCAGGGCCCCCGTCCTGCCGTCCACCTCTGAGTGTGATGTATAGCCACAGCCAGAGAGGGATCTGCCCTGCTGCCCCTGTGACACTACCCAGCAGAGAGCTGTCCAGAGCATGTGTTTATCTCCCCCTGTTTGTTTTGAGAAGCCCCAGACCTTGCAGGGAAAACACAAGTAATGGGGAGGAGGGAAGGGGGAGTCACGCGGTGCTGTGCGGTGTGGCGCGGCGCAGACGACCAGCTCCGACCCACGCCGCAACCAGACCTCTCGGTGTCCAAAAGCACAATGAGCGAGCGGCCGGCAAACAGCCGCCCTGTCACAACCGGTGACGTGCGAGGAGGCCTTGAGGTTTCCACGGCGGTGGAGCGGGGCACCAGGGATGACATCGCAAAAAGCCCCCACAAGGATTGGCAGGAACATTTGGTGAAGGAGGCTTTTATTATCACACTAACACCGGGAGCTCAATATAATGCATGCTATGAGCTGCCAAAACAAAAACCGCTTAAGATAGATGTGAGGGGGGAAATGTGGGTCTGTCTCTTCTCAAAAACTGCTCCGAAGTTGGCAAAAGATGCTTCTCCTTTTCAGAAAAAAAACAAAAAAATACCCTGACTCCTTCATTTGTCTCGTAGCAAACAATTGAACTCAAAGTTTCCATTGCCTTCTGTTAATATGTTTGCTGCTCTGAACCCAAAAGGAATGTGAATCACGCTAATGTCTACTTACAGTTTCCGAAGCTCAGACAGGCCTTGGAAGGCTCCCGGCATGATCGTGCTGATTAAGTTGTGCTTGAGGTCCCTGGAGAGAGAGAAAATATTAGGTCAATGAGAAAATGCATGAAGGGAATGATGTTGACATCGTGCCGTGGATGACCTGCCTGTCTGGTCATTCGTAGCCGGAGCCACAGGTTAGCTTAGCACAAAGACTGAAAACAGAAGGGAAACTTGCTAGCCTGACTCTGTTCAAAGCTGAGAAAATCTGCCTAAAGCTTGTCGGTTGTTTTGTTTGTTTAATCTTGGCAAAAAAAAAGAAAGTGTAAAGAAGATGGGTGCAGTTTCACAGCTGGTTATTATTCAACTATTTCTGTGCTGAAAGACTCAAGAGCCAAGAAGCAGTCTGGTGCATTATCGCCTGTAAACCGGCGAATTATCATTTTTACAGTTCCTTTTTCTAACATGTTAAAACACAGATTGTGTTTCACTGTGTTAATATGAAGCTTTAGAGTTGTTACACAGCAGAATTTACTATCTTCAGACAGTCAGGCTTGTTGTTTGGTTTGTTTTCGGTCTTTATGCTAAGCTACGCTAACTGACCTCTAGCTGTAGCTTCATACTTATCAGTGTTTTGGCCTAAATTTCTAAATTATACACAAGTATAATGTACCAAAGTGTTCGTTTCACAGTGAGACTTCCAGAAAAAAGCCTCCTTGAGTTAAAAATAAGGGGAGCGGAGACACATTTCTTGAACCTGGCTTCTCCGCTGGGACACAGCAGGGTATTTCGACACACAGATAAGTAATCTTATCCCATCAGCCACCTGGGCTCAAGGCTCCCAAGATGTAGATGCCTGACCAGCAAAAAAAATATTAGGGGGAATCTAAAACTGCCTGCGAGGGGGTTTTTGTCATTTTTCTGCTTGTTTCAAAACGACTCTTCCCATGATAAACTTGGCCTCTGCAAACCATAAATATTAATTCCTTTAACTGCCTTTGAGGATCTAATTTCACTTCTTTCTGCTGCTGTTTTCTCAACCCTCCTCACGTTCCCACACCCATGTGTTCGCCCTGTTCGGCCAGATGCCCCTCTCCATCAGCTAACCTGCATCAGATTCAAGTTTTTTTATGAGTCAGGTGGGAATAAGGGGGTTAAAGCAGGTCGGCAGATGGATGGGCATCGGCAGGACATGGTCTGTATGTGTTGGAATGTGTCCTCTGATCCTACAGCAAAGCCTACTCCCATCAGACTCAGTCACAGAGGAGGATTTCCTTACAGGAGCTCAAACGCATCACCGCCACAGCTGCATTTTTTTTTTTTTGTCCATTTCACGTCTACAACCCGACATGCTGTGGTAGGAAAGACCTCAGGGGACTTTCTGGTGCTTTTCTACCACAAAGATTATCCGTCACGGCCGTTTTGACCCCGCCGCCTCACACCATGCACAACCTCAGGCATCTCTTAACCGTTGTCTTGTCTGCTCTCCAAGAGATGGACTATTTTGATCAAGCTATGGGGCAGGAAAATTGTTTTAGAAAATGGCTTCCTGTAAAGAATTAGATCGTGCGGTGTGGCTGGGATACAGCCTGAGATCAGGGGTTTTGCTGTTGATCCAAGCTCTTGCTTAACCATCGTTCATATCTGGATTACAGACGAGAGACAGGTTATAATGATGGAGCAAAAAAAAAAAATCTATCTGGCCTTGGGTCAGGAGGCTGAGGTCTGCTGTGTTTGTCTCCGAGCAGACAGCCTTGGACGGCTCGGCCCGGCTCATCAGACGGCACACTTTACAGCAACTTCACAGCTTTTTTTACAAAAATGGTGGAGACGTTTCCACCTCTATGATTCTGACTAAGAAGTGAAAAACATCTGCTTGGAGCTAAAATTCCCCCCCATCAAATCACAGGAGGAGGAGGAGTGTGTTTACCAGAGAACAAAATGACTGCAGTCAGTCTGTGTGTGTGTGTGTGGCCTTACAATGTATGCGCTGATCTTTGTGTGCCGCACTGAATGTACATGTGTTTCTGTGTGTCAGTAGCTGTATAGAGTTTGTTGATCAGGGCGGGGGGGAGAACAATACTGCTGTTTCCAGTCTGTGTGTCCCGGGACTCATTAGTGCAGCGATGAAAGACGAGGCACTGCCCACTACTTCCTCTCTCTGATGACCGTCTCTCCCTCCCTCCCTGTCTGTCCTTTTTACACCCATGTTTTCGCTGTGTAACACTGACCCCCATGTGCATGCAATGAAACATGCAACTGCACTACTGAAAACTCCACATGTAAGCATGAGCCCATGTAAACACAGAATCCTGATTATTCTACTGAGATAGTTGTGTTGCTTTTTAAACTTCATGGCTTTCAACCGTCACAGAAAAAAGTGCACCTTTTATTGTGAAAAATGGTTTATTATGGAGTCATCCTGTACTCGAACACTGCTCATTTCCACTCGCATTTTATTGTCAGAAGATTAATTAGATGAATGTCTTTCTCATTAATTGAAAACTATCTAAACAAGTAGGTCATCAACAACAAGAAATTGACATACCACGCTTTTATTTTGAAGCATCTTATATAGAAATGATGTACATTGTCCTGAACTACATCTCAAACAAAAGATTTAATTTGCATTACGTTCATTAAAATGCAATATTCCTATTTGAAAAATAATTAAATGTTCCCTGTATTCTAACAATCTTAAACTAAGTGACCCACAGTAGCCAGGATTCATTGTGAAATCCAGAAATACTCTTTTCCTCTGGTCCTTTTCATATTATTTTTACCATTTTTGCCTTTGATAGAAAGCTTAAAACTACAGCCAACCGAACTTCCTGCTGCATTCAAGGCAGGACATTAAAGGCAACAGGGCTTTAGGAGAACTTAGTAAAGATGAGGGAACTATGTGTAGTCTGATGAGTGATGTCACTTAAGTCACTTTGTGATTGAAAAACTACAAACTTGAGAATAAAAATCTGGAGAAGTAGAAGTTAAGTTCGCTGCTCATCTCTGATTGAGGCTAACAGCTTTTGGCTACATTAACTGCTAACAGTAAAAAATAGGCCTGAACTTACAAAAGACCTGCTGGTGGTGAAATTGCATTGTGGGTAACATCACCTATAAGGTTCTGACAAGGAACAGCACAAGTTAATTTAAAAACCCTAACCCTGTTCTGCATCCTTTTTTACTTCCATAAAGAGTCAAACAATGTCATGGAAGAGTGAAGCTAAATCAGCGGAGGACTCCTTTAAATAAATGGTGACGTTCCTGCTGTTTTTCTTACTCACTGGGTTGCACTCGTTGTTTGGAGAACGACAGTAAACTAAAGCAAACATACATGAGACGACTGAGGAGGGAAAGATTTTACGATAATGAAACAGTCAAAAGCTGAGAGCCACAAATTCACCACAACGACAGAGTGTGAAAGGTGAACCTTTTGCCACCAGAGAAAAAGAAAATATGTATATATTTTTATTGTGGGATAAGTAATTTATATTTCCTTTTAAAAATACTCCTACGTTTTACTTAAGGATATTTTTGAACCATATAATTTTTACTTCATTTGATTTATTTATAACTCAGTTTTAAATAATCTGCTCTAAAAAGGTTGATCATAAAGTGAGACAAGCAGCAAGCAGCAGCACCTCTGCTGCAGATGTTGCAGTTGCCAGCTGCCTGGAAGAAAAAAAAAGAGGCACTTTCACCACGATGAGATGGTGATGGAGTGAATCCCAGAACAAGAGGCAGCTTCCAGTGACAGTCCCTGGCCACATCTGGCCACATCTGGCCCCAGTTTCTTAAACCGAAATCTAAAAATAGAAACAGCTACACGATGAAGTGCTCGCCGTGTCTCCTGAAAAGCACTGAGATTTCCTCTTTTAAAATCTCCTCCTCCTCTAACCTCCGCAAGCACATGGAAGTAAGTAAGCTCAGGTTAGCTGCGTTTATTTTTAATCTGTTTCAAGTGCTTAATGACATGAACTTGTCACTTTCGTGGCCTGTTGGGCTTTTAATTTTAATATAACAAATTGAGAAGTATCAATAGTGAATTCAAATGAACATTTAAATGGAAAATAACTGAAGTATGAAGCATAAGAATGCACTTTTTTTACTTTTACTTTTACTTGAGTCCTTTTTTATTAGACTATTTGATTTACTTCATACTTTAGTAAAGTTTTCTGTCCTCTACACATCACTCCTTTCATCCTTAAGCTATAAAACCGACTAGTGTCCAGTAGCAACAGATAAAATAAACACCACACATCAAACATCTGCATTTAAAGTCTCCTCCTTATACGGGGCTTACATGAGTACGGTGCTGTGTGTGCTATGAGTCCCAGCAATCCGCTACTTCAGATACACTCTCTTATCACCAAGCTGGGGAATGTGGAGGAGCCGACCGCAGTCAACAGGACTTGAAGAAGCGGCGGCCAAGCGTCTGGCCTTGCTGCAGCCCAAACATCAGCTCTCGTTTACCATCATAATCCAGACTAAATGTTCTGCTGCAGCCCTTCACCACTCTCCCACACTCTCAAATTTATGTCCAACTTTATTTAAAACCCACAGCGCGGTGCAAACTGCAGCTCCGGCGGGCCTCACACTCAGGCGATGACTTGTCTGCGTGCCCTCTGTAGTAGATAGCGCCCTCTCTGACAACGGCTTCACAGCTGAGCGGCCTCGAACACCGATGACAACAGCTGTCACCAAGCACCAAGAGCAAGAGGACCGAAGCAGATCCAAGAACGGCTTCAAAAGCCTGAAGCTCGCCGAGCATTAAATTTATCACAGCGAAGAAGAAAAAAAAAGGTTAGAAGTTGCAATTTGTAGCGATTACTTTTTCATTATCCTCGGTAGCAACACGGGCTTCCACAAGAAAAGCCGCATGATTGGGGGTGACACATCATTGTTATGACCATGGTCTCTTTGAGTTATGCTTTGTAACCTCGGGAGTGCAGCGTTTTATCCCCTTCGCCACATGTGGCCCGTGTGATTAGGCCGTGACAGGCTGGAGCTCACTCCCGGGGCTCAGGAGGGGCCATTGTCTGCCGCCGCTGGGCCCAACACCAGCCCCTGCCATTAAGAATGTCTTTTTTTTTCTTCTTCTTCTTCTTCTTCCCACAGACTCCTCCCGATCAATGGGGCTGCTGGTCCTCCGCCTGCTCTGAAGAGTCATTTCTCTGTGGGTGTATATGGGATGAGCACCTGGGCCCCTTGCAGGCTGGAGAGGAGCGACGTGCTCGCAGGGCAGCAAAAGGGTAATAATGAAGACATGGTCTGTAAAGAGCTCCAGACGTGGAGTGCTCCATTATCAGGAGCACAGCTCGGCAGGGACTGGAGTGCTCCACTGACATTGTTAAGGGCCCGGGCCCCGTTGGGAGCTGGGAAAAATGACTGAAGCCAGGCAATGGCCACTCATTATCGCCAGACTGGAATCAAGAATTTCCTGTTCCTGGAATTTTCTTTTTTTTCCCCCCCTTTTTTAAATGGAAAGAGACTAATCTCTATCTTTTGTAATGCAAAGAAATGAAAGTAACTGCCTGAAGACAGAAACCAATAAATATGTCTTTGGATGGATTAAAGGTAGGTTGGAAAAAAAAAAAAAAAAAAGAGAGCAAAAAGTGGGAGGGGGGGGTAACTGGCACCGTGGTTCCTGACAGAGGTCAACGGAGACCATTTTTGTGCCGCGTGTCATTTCCTGTCTGGTTGGCGTGTCTAGCTGAGGCCTTTGCTCGTTTATTTTTACAGTTTCCTTTTTCTCCTTTTTTATTTTTTTTCTTTACTAGCGAGCTTTCCCCCCGTAGGGAGGGGCAGGTGGGATTCAGTGCCGAGCAAAAAACCGGCCCTGTGTATGGCCCCGCAGACCCCACCTCCCCACTCCTCAACACACTTGCTCACAATGGGGGCTCTGTAACGCGGTTAGGCCCCAAACGTACTCCCACCCCCCCAAAACAGGAAACCAGGATCTGCCGAGCTCTTGTTTTTCTACTAATTTCCTGCTTTGCTGCCCCTTCCCCAGATTATTTTCTTAATTTTTTTCTGGTTCCTCTCAGATTGGATATACCTAATCAACTTTTTTAGTCGGTGTTCATCTGGAAACCGGTGGCTCTCGTGCAGCTGTGAACATAAATGAGCAAAGACAGACCTCGTCTTTTTTAAAAACCATTTGGAACGACCTGTGCATATATATGCTTCTGATTTTTCCTTTAAAATCCTGAACAATCGCCACCGGATCATCCACGGCCTTTAACGTCTCAAATGAATCCCAACGCAAACCAACTGCAGCCTGCACAGAAATAGCAATATACACTTTTTATTTGAAGTGTAAAATTTCCTAAGTTGATTATATGTTTCTATAGTCTGCAGCCAGAGGAGCCGGAGATCATTCTGCCAAGGAAAACTCTGGAACCGCTGACTGTTACTGACTTCAGCTCTGGCTTTCCGAGTGAAGGGGGCAATGCCTGTTTTGGCAGCTCTGTTAATTTTCATGAGATCAACCAGCATGCACAGCAGTCAGGAACAATGAAAGTCGGTTTATGGCTTCACTGGGACACGTCGTAGATCATAATATTTGTCAGTCAGAGCTGAAGCTACGGGTGACTGGTGACAGTTTATTACAGAGAGAAAAGGCCGTTAAATGCTTTTGTCCGTTTTTAAAAGTCACCTGTTTGACCATGAAACAATATATCAGCAGTTTCATTCTGTCAGATTGAGTCGTTTGATCTGAAGGACCCCAAACGTCTCATTTAAAATCTTTAGCAAAGAAAAAAAAAAAATTAATAGACACGGCGCTGAAACAATGAACTCTTAATAGCTGGGAAGGAAACAGGAACAAACGCCTTTCATTCAAATTATCAATGAAAAGGGAGACTCATGTCCTAGAGTGAATTTTCAGCCAGTAGGTGGACTAGAGCATGCGGAGAGTGGGAAGGGGGAGGAACAGAGAGAGACCCAGTGAGCGAGCTGAGAGAGGGGAGATGCAAAAATAAAGCAGAGAAGGAACACTAACGGAAGTGGGGGGAAGTAAGTCGGGAGAAAGCTCCAGTTCCTCTGCAGGAAAATACCATTGAAACCATATCAAGTTTGCCGAACGAGTGTACGAGAGAGAGACAGAGAGAGAGACAGAGAGAGAGAGTTACTGGCATATAGAGCGAACAATTTGGTAATGGGCTTATGAGGGGGATCGCTCGCTGTTTCAATAAACCCCCAGAGCCATGACTGAGCTAGGCTTGCAATACAAACACACCCCATTCCTTCAGTTTATCTGAAAGACACATCTGGAGTCTATCAACTCCAGCAGCACCCCCCCTTTTCTGTTTCCACTCTCCAGCACGCTTAACCCCTTCCTCACCCGCTCCACCCCTTAATGTCATGCACTCTCATTAGGTGACCGTTGCCTAACCGGGGGGGCCCGCTCCATGGCGTGTGCGGGGCAAACACGGCAACACAAATGTTCATTTTTCCTAGCGAGGGTTGGAGAGATGAGGCTCCCGTGGTCGACCCTCCACAGCTGGCTCGCCGTGGCACTCCTCAGGGCGGTGGGCTCGTACAATCTGAACCCGGTCTTACCCAGTCTGGTCTAGACAGAGAGTGCTTCTTGCCATGTCCGCACATTCTTCGCTATTTTTACGTGCTATATACCGCTGCCCACCTTCACTTTGTTCCCACTCATTAATGTAATTTGCTTGGCCCGTGTGGAAATAATCTCCCAGTAAGAAAAAAAAAAAAAAAACACAGCCTCAGCCTTTATATAAGAGCGACTGCAGGAGTGTGTCTCCCCTTCATTCCCTCCCTCTTCGTCTTCCTCTGGTTCCCTCTCTCCTCATCCCACCGCACCATCTTTAGCCATCTCGGCTCCACTTCCCCTGTGTCAGATGGTAAAGTTGTTTAAGTTGGACTACTTCCTAACCCCAGCTGCTCAGAATGGCAGAGGCGATTTCAAGGTCGGTTTTCAGCAGAGGCTCAGTGGCCCTTCGCCGCTTTAAAAACAGATACTATCAAGTAAGAAAAAAAACTAATAAATTAGCTTGAGCGTTCTGAACGGTAATGTGATAATTGTGTATATGTTTTCCATCATGCAGACGTTTTCCTAAACATATCCAACATCTGCACGTTCTCACGCACTGTGTGACTTATTGGTCACAGATTTCAGTGCAAACTTCCCTTAATTCTTGTTGCTCTACAACATAAATAGAAAGCAACTCCTTATTTCCTGCACTTGAATGAAGTTTGAATGAGCAGGAAGTTTTTTTAAATAATCTCGCATGATATTTCCTGTGCACGCTCTTATGTATGTGGCGCAACGAATGTAAAAAGAACAGTCATGTAAGACACTGTAGGGATCGTTTCCGGCCCCCCCGTTTTTTTATTTTTTGACAAAGTCTATCATGCTGCCAACACCTCAAGCCTTTAACCAGGCCTAACCACAAGCCTCGCTCCGGCCTTTCAGTCCTGTCCACTGCGAGCACCCTGCTGCTCCCTCATCCATCATCATCGCTGCCCTCTGCTCCCTGCTCCCTCTCTCCCTGTAGGGTGAACAGACCTGGTAATGAGGGCCCCTTGTGCCCTGCCTGTCCTGTGTCCCATGGTGCAGTGGGGCCCAGTTGGACAAGGGCCAGACTGCCTCGGCCCTCTCTGCTCATTATTCTCATTACCTCGCCTCAAATCAGCACAGGACAGGCTGCTGGGATCTGTCCGCAACTCATAAAGGTCCCGGCTCGTTAGTTGGGCTGCCAGCGTCAGCTCTCATCAGAGAGGGCGTGCACAGAGGTGGAGGTGCTCAAATAGGTACGCCGAGTACAGTATCGAAGGACCTGACGGTGTGCACGCACGCACGCACGCATGCATGCATGTGACTTATTTTGCATATGTGCGAGCGCCGCCGCGGACGGCAGGTATGATTCAGCTGCTGTTTCATCCCAAAAAGCCCCAAGAAAAAATTAGGTGTTCCGGGATCCAAATGTAGCTGTTGGATGGCAAAGCCTATTTAAAAGAGCTACAAAAACACAGTAGTCCAGTAAGAGGGCAAAAACAAACAAGGCTAAATTGCCTCTCTGCACTTGGGTGGTTTGGCAGGTTATGAAGGCAATAGTGGCTTTGAGGAGGTTTGTCCCAATGAAAGGGCTAACTGTGTAGATTGCTGCAGTGTCTGGCCCAGGCCTGGAGGAGGGTGGCCTGCACTGTAGCTCCATTCTCCGACTAACAACAGCAGATCAGACTGCATTCAACTCTGAAAAGATGTCTAGTGTGAGTGTGTGAGTGTGTGAGTGTGTGAGTGTGTGTGTGAGAATGTGTGTGTGTGTGTCGGCTGAGAGAGTTACCAGACCCGTTTGAAATGACTTGACAAGAAGCGAAGGTGCCCATACTAGGAAACACACTCAGAGTTACTGTACACACTGTTGTCACAACAGAGATGGAGAGAGAGTGAGAGTGTGTGTATGTGTGTGTGTGTGTG
>JAQNCA010000027.1:20442040-20476099 GCA_029783725.1 Acanthurus tractus | reverse complement strand
TGTGTGTGTGTGTGTGCTGTCAGGGAGCAGGCCGTGTTTATCCTTGTCACATAGGGGAAGAGATGCAGTGGAATTCCCTTATGTGTGTTTACTCAGCCCTAGTGGGCTGGCCTTTGATTACAGCGCTGACCACATAATATGAGTAACTGTTCACTACTGCTGCAAAATGACAAGCACATGTAGACGACAGACTGGAAACAATGAGGAGACCTGAGGAGCGATGGCGGGCTGAAGAGACACAACAACACTGAAATGTCACGGTAGGAAACGCAAAGCAAACAGAGACAGAAAAACTCACGGCCAAAAACCCTTTTTACTGTAAACTCATCCTCCCGATTTCATCACCTCAAACTCTCCGTCCGTCTGTCAGCTGCAACGGCGAATTTCAATGTGGCATTTTTCGCATCAGACGGCGATTTTGCCATGAGCTCAGATGTAATTATAAGCAAGTCCAGGGCTCATTTAAAAGGTTGAAGACGTCAGAATGAGTGAGCAGACCTCCACCGCTGTGTGTCAGAGAGCCAGCAGAGGTGGAGGCAGAGGAGTGAAATGAGGCCTGCATGATTTACTTCATGTCCTCTCCTCACACTGGACGCCCACATCTCCCTCTGTGGAGCGTCGGCATGTTTGTGTGCTGAGTGTGTGTTTGTTAGTTCGCCCGCCTGCTCGCTGCCTTTCTCCCAGGTTCCTTCAGTTACGAGGCTCCAGGAAAGCTCCACCCTGCTGCCACCCTGCTGGTTTTATCATTGCTGCATCTACAAGGCACCGGTTAGTGGGTGAGCTCAGGTTACCCGACCCACCGACCCCAAGGCGCGACGGGGAACCTTGTCCGCACTTACAAAAACAAGCAACATCAGCTCGTTTTACATCAAACACTTTCGGCTTCTCTTCTCAGGATTTTACTTTACTATCACTTTTTTTTTTTTTTTTTTTTGAAGTAGTACGAGTCACGGGAACTTTGGTTTACTGTCTTCCTGTCAAACGCTTTATCAGCGTCGCCTGCGTAAGACGGTTGAGGTGAGAAGTGAGAACTTCAGATCCACTCACCCATGGCGTTTTCATGGCAGACCTTAAAATGGCAATTCAGCGAATTTGGCTTTTGTTCTCCACCGGCACGTCTGGTGTGAGCACCGGTAGGCAGGCACTTACAAGCTAACAACTGCAGCAAATTGTCATATTTTTCTTTCTTTTGACATTTTTGAGAAGCTCGTTAGCTTCATGGGTGGCAACTTGGAGTGGCATGTGGAACTAATATCCCTTAAACACACCCATCCCTGCCCCCCCCCCAGCAAAAAAAACAAAAAAACATGTCTGCCAGACTACAGTATCCAGACTTAAAGCTGCTCCATGTGTGTTGTTACTGCCAGGATGCTTTTAAAGCTTTACTGGGATGCTCTGTAAAACAGCACACCTTCTGGTGGGAAACATGCGCGATGCGATTCTCACATCAGGAGCAAGAAGAGGAAGCCCAACGCTGCCAAACAGCTTCACTGTGATGAAAGTGCAGTTAACCAAAAGACATGTATCAAAATAAACAATCTGTATCTTTAACTAGCATCTTTAGCATCATCTCCTGCTGCTTGAATCCAAATCACGTTAGCAAGCTAGGCTACTGTAGTTTCTGCAGAGTTTTTCCCATTTAGACTCATCTGTAACATCGAGGTGCTAACAACTATTCACCATCTTAGCATTGTAAATTTCCTGCACTCATGATAGAGCAAAGAACTGGACAAATTAGATTTTTAATCTGATGATGCACTCGATAAAAAGTTAGGAGCTCACCAAAGTTAATCCTGAATACATTTCATCACAAGGGGATCATGAATGTCTATACCAGATTGAACAGTAATCTATTCAGCAGTTCTCAAGAAAAACCCAAAATGTCAACCTCATGGGGGCGCTCAAGCAAAGTTTATGGGTCATTAAAATCCATCATCTGGGGGCTGTGACTGTCTGCACCAGAATTTGTGTCAATCAATCTGAAAACTGTTGGGATTTTCCAGTTTGGATCAACAGACGGACTTTATAACCATGCAGCTGAAAAAAGAAGTTTAAAGACAAAGAGCTTCTTTCATAGGCACAAGCTCCTATATTTGTTTCTTCCTTTCCCAGCATTCATTTCTATTCCCTCAGAATCATCCTGTCTGTCTCTCCACCTGTCCATCATCCGTCTCACACTCCATTCAGAGAGATTACGATGCTACTGAGGAGGGCTAAACTGTCTGCAAACCACAGGCGAAGCTGCCAAAACGCACCTCCTCCCAGAGATCTCCCTTATCTTGTCCTGTGGAGTGGGGCTTTACCTGATAATGAAGGACTGAAGTGTAATTATGTGAACTCTTCAACATAACTAAACTCTGCGATAGCCAGTCTGAGCGTATCATCCTCCCTGTTGGACAGAAGCCTGCGATCGGACAGATGTGCACAGAGCCGCTCAGATCTCACTGATATCCTGCTCTGCATCCGTCTACAAAAGGCCCTGAGGCGGGCTGAAACAACAGCTCACACACGGATGCATAAGCTATATCTCATGTAAACAATAAACATGACAGCGTAGCATCCGCGGGAGTGAAACAGTGATAGATAAACAGTCGGCTACTCACAGTTTCTCCAAAGCGAAGAGGCCAAAGAAGGATCCATTCCTCAGAAGTCGGATTTTGTTGTGGCTCAGAATCCTGCAAAAGAGAAACATCACAGCATTGTTAGAAACATCCCGCTATTTTATGATGTTAGACTCAAATATGCTAATTTACTATCTCAGACATCAGCTTAAATTCTGAGGGATAACTCAGATTTGACTAAAGACACAGCAAAAGGGTCACAAGAGGAGGATGAGAGTCACATGAAATGTCCACTTGATGCTGCAGATACACGAGATTAGCCTGACCGGAGACATTAGCTTGAGATGTTTCCAATTAACACCAAAGAAGGAATAGGGAATCAAGATTAGGAGGGAAGCTGTAATCTTGATGATCACTTTAGCATACATTTTTACATCAAAAGAATGTCCTTCCACATCAAACGAATGACGGCACAGGCCATGTTAATTAGCCTCTTCCCTGCCGGCGAATCACTTGGCTTACATGGCTCTTATCAGACCAGAGGGCCAAGGAGGAGGGAGGGGGGACACACTGGAAGTGAGGCTGAGATTGCTTTGTGTGACAGGAGGATCCTGGGAAAAAGGATTTTTTTCTCAGTAATCACTTTGCTCGGCAGAAAATTGGAAAAGCCAATTAGGATTAGACCTTCGCATGCATTGCTTTGCGTTTAAGAGTGAAAGTGCAGGTGCAAAAACATGCTGCAGAAAAACAGAACACTCATACTGACAAATTAACTTCAAAACCTCTGATATTGTGCCAAATCAAAACATAAGATCTCCTAAGACCCTGACCCAGAGTCTAAAGATTTATATGGACCCAACTATCGACTGCAGTTTCCACATGAACAAGCTCAAAGCACAAACCTCTGGACTGGATTTGCAGTTTTCATGTCATCTGTTGTTAAGTTTAGGCCACTAAAAAAGTGGAAAAGTCAGATAAAGGCTGCAGTTTCGCTTCCATTTCGTAATAAAAAGCAGTTCATCCTCTTTCAAGCCTCAAGTCAGTGTTGATTTTTTCAATTTCCAACAAAGGCCAAGATCCTCCTTGCTGTTTCCACGGCCCACGTCGCCTCAGCAGGAGCTCAGGGAGCAGCGGGGGCCCGGCTCTGGCGACAGCCCGCCATCATTAACACACCCTTCAGTTTCACATCATCTTCGCCCCTACCACATGGTGCTTAATGGGCTGTTTGCGACATTAAGTGTGTTCTTTCTCGACAGAGTGGAGCTGTGTGAGCGCCTTTAAGAGTGGGAGCGGACTGTGAGCAGTCTGTGAGATTTACAGATTCAGCAGCAGCAGTCGGCCCCCCTGTTTCCTGCCACATCTATAAAAACACTGCCTTCAGCTCTGCACCTTCCAGCTCACTTAATGACCAGATTTAATCATCTCAGTCTTGGTGTGCAGGGACAAACCGGTCTGACTCACTTCTTCGCTGCAGTAACTTCACTGACAGCAACAACATCAGGCTGGTTTGAGAAGATAAACTGTCTATTTAAACAGCAAAGAAAAGGAAAAACTAACAACCAGCAGGGTAAATTATGTTCTGCTGCCCGAGTCATTATCTTCCTACAAACGTCCACCAAAAAGTAAATTAAAGATACAAACAAGAGATGAGAGCTGCTCCCCTGATAAAGACTGTAATACTGAAAATGAGGCCTCGCTGACTCTTGCAGCTCATATTTACATCAAAATGACTTTTATTTTTAGGTTTTTCTGTGAAAATATGTTACATTAGCAGAATTATTATCATAGAATTCATATGCATTTGCAAAGGTGGAGGCTCGGAAATGATCTTCATCTTGCATCAGAGCTTCATTTCTCAGCTTGGATTTAAAAACAAAGCAACATACTGCTCATCAAATCACAATGAATTGTGGTAAGTAGACGTAAATCACAGCGATTGAGTCATTTAAAGAGTCTGTGTTTAAATGAGAGCAGTTGCAGCTCTCTTGTGGCATAGCCTGCATTTGAACCTCTGACTCCTGGACCTTAAGGTCTCTCACTTGACTCTGGGCTCAGCATCTCTGCTCTAACTGGATGCAGGCCCGAGATGAAAGCTACAGAAGATCCGGAACTGCCTGAATAATTCAATACAGATAGGAGAGGAGAAAGTCACATCTGGCAGAGAAGCAAGCCATTTAATTCAACACAGACAGTTTTAGATCCAGATAGTTCCTTTTTGATTAAGCTCATTATGCAGGAAAAAAAAAACCTCCAGTCGGTGGACGGGGCACGTACTCGGCCGTGGTCGCCCGACATGTGCGTGGATCTTTATTGTGAATATCGATGCAGCTTCAGTGAGAACAAAATACATATTTATTATGCGATTTGCAAAAAGTTCCCTTCTCTAAACCTATGCAGATGTGTTTGTTTGTGTGTTGTGTGCATGCGTGTTTGGAGGAAAAAAAAGATGAAATTCACATGTGGCATCCTATCACAATAACCCTCATTTGTCTCAAGTTAAGACATTTCAACACACAATATTTCAATTAGCTCGCTACTCCGTGTGCGCCGGGACTTGAAAGCCGACTCTCGCAAACAAACAAAAGGCCGCAAAATGAGCAAACTAAAACCCTCCCACAGACAACAAAAGATTTCCAGGAACGCGGGGGAGCTGCAGAGACTGGTCACTACTGTGTAATCCCTGAAGCCTGATGTTTGGAGCACGGTTGTAGCGTAGGACATTGTTCTTTCATAAACAATACAGAGAGTACGACTCTGAGAAAGAGAGAGAGAGAGGCAGAACTCTGTAAACAGACAAAAATAGACGGCGTTCCCATCAGGCTAAACAGGAAACCCAGCCAATTAGCTGTTTATTCAGAACCGGGTTTCGGAGGTCAGGGGTTGTGGAGAGAGCACTTCCTGGACAGCCAACGGACAGATGGAGCAACGTCCGGAGGCAGGTGACGGCCGAGGCTCGTGAGAGTGAATCACTTCATCAATGGAGAACGCGGAGGTTAACAGAGTTGCACAAGCAAAGGGGATGAGCGGCTTCTGAACCGGAGGAGTCCACGTCACTCGGAGACCACAAGTCTGCACAGATTCGCTACTGATGCTTCGACTGCACACGAGTGGCTTCTCTCTCCTCAGCGCGAGTGACAGATCAGACGGCAGATTGAGTTTAATCTGCTTTCAAGAGCATTTAAGCTGCATGGAACATGGCATGACTGCGTGATAACTCGGTCCAGACTCTGGATGGTAACTCTCATTCACTTAACCCTCTCAGACCACAAAGGCCTCTCAGAAATTAGACGGACTAATTGAATCCATCTAATCTACGTTAAGCAAAAGAAGCAAAAGAAAAAAAAAGGCCACATGTCAGGCTTTAGGATCCCATCCACCCGTTTCATCTAATTCATTTACATGTAGATCAAAAAAGCAGGAGGTCATGTGAGAAGAGACAGGTCAAACAGAGGCACAGACGTCAGACCTTCTCTTGTGTGGTGAACTCGCAGCGAAACGGGGTTAAACAGGGTCAGTGCAAACCACATAATGTATACCACCGCCGCCCGCCGCCGCGCTTTACGTTCTGCCATGTTTTCTATTAGCAGTGAGTCCGAAATAAAAATGAAGACATATGAATTCTTTCCTTCCCCAAAGCGCCAAAGGTTAAAAAACAAAAAGCCATGACGTGCACAGCTGAGCGGCCTGTAATAAAATCTACAACATCTTACAGTTTAAACGTCAGCATTTAATGCAGCTACGCCATGTCTTTGCAGGTGCTGCAGGCAGAAGAGCAAGTATGTTATATATTTGGTCTTTTTTTTAATGCAAACTTTTAAAGTATGAATTACCGGTTTTCAAACATGCCTGGATTAACTTAAAAGGGCATTTAAAAGTGAAATAGTGCTTGATTGTGCTAATTATGACCCACAATCTCCATAATAAGTCACTCAAATTGCATTTCTGATTAATTCTGTACTCTGTAGAAAGATTATGATGAGAGAAGACATATTAAAAGATGAAATATGTTCTTTAAAACCAGCGAAAAGCCTGAGACTGCTGCAGATCATTTGGTAATAAGTGGAAGCCAGGAAAGACAAGTTTATAGATTTAAAATGTAATGTTTCACCACAAGTTAAAACTATAGAGCAATAAAATCTTCTGACTTGTTGTTTATCAGAAGTGTGCACATCAAGTGATGAAAAATCCCCTGCGTCACTGTAAACCAGATGTTGGCAGAGTTTTATCCAAACAGACAAACTGTTGTCAAAGCAAACTTTGACTGTTAGATGCACAAAGTGTGAATTAAGAAACCGACTCTAACAAATCTAATCTTCTTTGTGGTCATTTTGATTCATCATTCACAAAATTACAAGTAAAACCTCCACTGGTTCGCTTCACGTTTCGGTTCCCGTCACTCGGTTTAAGCTCAGGGTTTTTTCTCGGTGCGTGACAGAGTGTGAAAAAGTAAAAAAGCTCACAAAGCGTCTTGTCTGGTAAAACCGCAGCAGCTCCTCCCTGCACCGTGCCACTCACTTTGTTGTTTTGCTCAATTTGCTTCCTAAACCCACAAAGCCTTTGAGGGCCACACAGGGGCATGACAGCATGTCGCAAATCCTATTTGCTCACTGATTTACTTCCGCTCTCTCCGATGACTCAGACTGGAAGGTCGTCTTACTGTAACACACGGCCACAGGAAGGCATGAAGTGTGTGTATGAGTGTGTGTGTGTGTGTGTACCTGTGTGTACTGCGAACTGTGAGCGTCTGTCAAAGCGGCATGTTTTTTTTCCTACAGCTGTTTTTGATTTGGGGTCATTGTCGACCAATCATTTCACTGAGGAATCATCTCTGTGGTGGAGCTGCGTGCTGAACGGCAGCGACGGCAGGCTGCAGCTGAACGGAGTCCTTTCAGCTTTCCACATCGCAACCTGGTGCAGAGGGACGGCGAGGGAAAACACATCCTTCAATCTCCTGTCCTGACCACAGAACGCTATAAAACACAAACCCAACAGGAAGTCCTGTTCGCAGGCATTTACCACTGTGAAGGTTTGGTGTCAGTATCTCTGCAGCCTTCATACTTAAAACTTTTTTTTGTTTCATAAGTGGGATGCATACACAGGAAATGCTTCATCCTGGCTTTGCATTTCATCCCGGACATGAATGAGATGCGTTTGAGTCCAACTGGCCCTTCTAAATATTCAGGCATCCTGGACGGTGACCTCTGCGTAGCTGCAGGCTCTGCAGCAAACCACAAATGCAATAACAGTCTTAAGGAGGGATTTCTGTTTAATAAGAACTTATCTGCAGGCTAAGCTTTCTGCTCTCATTACATATGTATTACCCTTTAAAGTCTCTGAATAATAAGCGAGGTTTTCCTTCATTTCACATACAGAGCATCACCAGCAGAAACACCTGGAGCTGCTGCGCTGCACGGCTGCATGTCGGTCAACGATGAGCCGCGTTAAGATGTGAGTTCTGCTCGATTAAACGCTCCGAGCCCGAAAGAGACAGAAAGACGCAGGTTCGGTGTAATAAAGGGAGTCAAAACAAGCTAACGGGCCCACTGTGTAAACATCATTTAACTCTGGATAGGTCTCTCACCCTCGAGGACCACACGCGAGGTGAAAGACAAGAACCCTTGAGAGAGATTGGTAACGTGCCATAAATCCAGTCCTAATTCAGAGACCAACGGGAGCCAGATAATGAGAATGTTTTTCAATGAAGAGTCTCAGAGAGTCATTATTGAATTAAGCCTGGTTTTAATTAGCATGCTAATTTGATAATACACGAGCTGGTCTGTGTCACAGCAGCACTTAAGTTCTTATAGATAAAAAAAATAATAATTTAGCCCTGAGGGATTTTTTTTTTCAATTAGAGGTAATTAAGTCCCGCTGAAAGCAAAGAGATTATCTGCGTTTATATCAACAGCGCAGCCTTGTGTGAGCTCTTTAACCGTATGTCACAGCTGTAAACATTTACACAAAACCATCAGAGTTTTTAATGCATTTTTCCCTCATTGCTTTCCATCCCAGCAGCTTCTGCTCACCAGAGCTGCATTTCAAGTAAACTGGCAGCTCATGGAGGAGAATTAGGTGAACACGGCAGGATTTCTCTTCCTATGAACATCACAAACTTTTGCACTGTGAGTAATAAGAACAGACGCAGCTGATCAACAGGATATTGTGGTTAAACCAGAAGATGGATTGAAAACATGAATTACTTTATTTGGCTGTCGCAAAAGGTTTCCCGAACCGCTGACTCAGTTCAAATGCCAGGTTTAATGGATGAGAAACCGCTCCAGAAAATGATGCCAGACTGTCAGATAACTCAGAGGAAAGAAGTGTCAAAATGTCAATCATGACGTCAGTAAGAACAGATGAAACTGTGATACCTGTGCTGCATGATTCATAAATAAAAGGACGGCCTGTTCAAACATTGCTTTGGTTTAATAAATAGTTAGATTTTTGGTAAAAAAAATCTGCTTTTCTGGCAAAAGTCAGATGAGAAGAACAATAATGTGTAAAAAAACTATCCTTCCACTGACTGTAAGGCTTCAACCAGCAGCAGATGAGTTTAGTTAAGCAGTCTCTGCACTAAAAAACAGATAATGTTTTTACACTTTCTGTGCAGATTAAAGCAACGAGATGCAACATGTTAATCTGTGAACTTCAGAGGATGGATTTTTCCCCAGTTTCCAGATGTTATGATAAACTAAGAAAGCCAGCTGCTGGCAGAAGCCTCATATTCAAATTGGACAGATGAATCCGTCTTCTCATCAAACTGTCAGTATAAAGAAGCAAATGAACACATTTTCCAAACTGTTACATCTTTGGTTTAATGAGTGGGATCTGATGCGTTCAGGCAGTAAAAGTAATGATAGTAAGATCTCAGTTTCATGACAATAAAGTCCCTCTGAAAGGTCAAATGAACAAATATTGTATTAAAAACTTGACTGTCATTTGTAACTTAAGTCTTCAAGTGATCCGACTGAGCTGCAATAGTGGATTTATTCAAATTGAGGTAAGAAATAACTTGTGAGCAACTTCTTTAAAGGCTTCTATGATGAGTAATACACACACACACACTCACACACACACACACACACACACACACACACACTAACCTCTTGCTGGGTTGGGGCTTCTGTGGTAAAAAAAAAAAAAAAAAAGCAGTAATTGCTGTGGACCTTCGTCAGTAGTCTCAAATTCTAGGTCACAGGATGCGTGTGTGTGTGTGTGTGTGTGTGTGTGTGTGTGTGTGTGTTAATATGTGTGTGTGTCGCACATTACGCACAGTGGCTTTGCTGGTTAATATGTTGCTGACCCTTTATTATAGGTTTTCACAACCACCAAAGAAAGATCAAGAAAGTTTTATTTACGTATACCATGAAAGTGAACCGCGTCTGTGCGACAACGAGCCTGTTTGTGTTTTATTAGCAAGAAATTCAGACATTTATGATTTTATTTTCTTAACAAGGACAAATAAAAAAAGATGGCTATGATGTTGTGTTTACAATTCTTAAAAATTTAAGTGTGTTAACTGTTTTTTTAGTATTTCTTTCTGTGGCCGTCTGCCCTGACAGAAGTAGGTGGAGTGTGTAAACACCAGCGACAATGATGGAAATAAGTCAAGGGCTTTATTATTCTTCCCCTGACAAAGTCTCACATATTGTTAATGTTGTCAGGAGGCCAAAAGCCCCAAATACCAGAAATCCTCAGACTCGCTAACAGAATAATGTAAAAGTTGTTTAAAATTGTTAAAAGTGTAGAAATGTTGTTTTTTTTGTGTGTGTGTGTGTGTGTGTCCAGATTTATGTTTTCATTTGTCTCCCTGGTGTTCCTGTGTTTGTCAGCTTCTGTACGTCATCAAAAGGCAAGAAGTAATCTGCAGATGAAATTAGATGGAAGATAACATGTTTTGAATACAGTTTTTAATTTAGTCCTCGATGGCTAAGGTTTTGGCCGGACAAAGTGTGGCTTTTTTTTGTGTGTGTTTATAGCTTTTTTTTTGGTGTGTTTATGGTTTTGGGAGAGTAAATTGTCCTTTTTTTTTTTGCAGGAAATGTGTGCATGCGGGCTGCAGAAAGACAAAATAAAACTGTTAAAAAATGTTCATATCAGCCAGTCTGGGTCAGTGAATCCCATCGAGCAGCAAACTTTACGCTGCAGATGGTTTGTTTATGTTTGCATTGAACATTATAGATTTGCTGCCGCCGGTTTTGCACGATAAATCATAATTATCATCATTCGTTTTATGGCATGAAATGATCCAGTTCAGTGACATTTATGGTGACTGTTTGCACATGTGTCATTGTTGACACATGTTATTTGTGTCAGGCTTCAAAAGAATGCATGCACCCGTCCCTCCGTCTCTCCCTCTCTCTCTCTTCTTGCTAATGGACACTTTTGCTGAGACGAGAAGAGGAAGGTCGAGGGAGGAGGAATGAAAGAGAACATAAGCGGAGAGATCTCTCAGACTGGGAGGTGGCTGTGTCATCTTTGTTACAATAAGTACTTTAAAAGAGGCCTCCAGACTGTGCTGACTATTCAGCGGCCCGGGTCCGTCCAAATAGCTTAACTCTTTCGTCGTTTCAAAAAAAAAAAAGGCAGAGAGCCACCGGAGCCAGCCGTCCCAGGAGCCCCCTTTGCACCCTGAGCTTGTCCTCGGAGAGTCACGGCACTGAATGTAGCAGAGGGACTAAATCCCCTCGAGCACAACAGGCACTTTAGCAGCAAATGCATGTCAAGATGTGAATGTGCCCATTGTGCCCGACCCACCGGAGGGGCTTGTAGCGGCCACCAGGGAACGCTGCCAAGCTACAAGCCCCATTAACTGCCTGTCATGGAAAGGAGCATCCGTGTAATTGCATGCCAAATATTTTTTTTTTTCTTTTTGTAAAATAATTTTTTGCAGAAAAAACCCCCTGATTGAATAATTCAGTCATCAAACGAGGAAAGAGGAGGGCGAGGGGAAGCCACACACTGAGGGCAGGAACGGATTCCTGTCAGAAGACGTTTAAGTGATAAATAAATGACTTGGATGATTTATGCTATTTAGAGAATCTTGCATTACATAGCGTCATTATCATACTTTCCTCCCCTGAGGGAAGATATAAAGAGTTGAGCTCCTGCATTTGATATGTGCAACCTCTTATTATAGAGTATATTGCATTGTGCTTGGGTTACCAGGCTGGGCCAGGGAGTAAGGCTTTGTGGTCTGTGGCTCTGTGTGTGTGTGTGTGTGTGCAGATTTAGACACACAAGTGTGTGACCTATCAGATTTATTTATACGGAAAGTGTGTATGTTTAACTCCAAGCGTGTACGTGTGTGTGAGTGTGTGTGTGTATGCATAAGTTGTCCAAAAAGCTACTAGTCTAAAATTAAAATCTGGGTTTTTGAAATGTCTCTAATTAGAGAGGGGAGGACCGAGTCCTATTTTGAGAGCTGTGGCCGTGCATGCCCTTCCCATATGTGTGTGCACAGGCAAACAGAGTAACCCACACACACACACACACACACACACACACACACACAATACCTACTTTGGAGAGGACGGTCCCCCCTCTTGGAGTTCGTCTTATTAGACGATTCGTCGAGTCCTGCTGACAGGAACCATCCGTGAAGTGTGTTTCTTGTGCTGTCTATACAATTTACCAAAGCTGAACAACCAGTGAACTTTAGAGACGTAAACAAGTAGCTGCCATGAATATTAGCAGTCGGAGAACACAGGGTGACATTCCACCGCCTGTTCTGCAAAGCTGCAATAAATTATTGCGATATTTAGAGTCAAAGACGAGTCAAGACAAACCAGATTGGAAGGTTTATGGCTGCAGATCAGGAACCCAATAGTCAGTTTAATCACTGTCTAAAGTGTTTTTACACTTTTAATGAGGCAATTTAGTGAATTTAGCCTTTTCAGACAGCGAGTGGAATGCGGTGTATGCCTGGCTAACATTGTCTCATTGTTCGAGTCTCATAACCAGCCTCTGTTTTCTGCTCCTGAGCAAAGACTGCTGGGAAATCAGGCTGCTTTTACAAAGGGTTGGCAAAAAATCTTTCTGCCCCAGATACTCTCACGGTGTCTTTAGATGCATCTGTGAGAAGGTCGGGGTCCGTTCTGTTGTGTTATTCCTGTGTGACTGCAGAGAATCAGTCAGCGTTAACGTCACTCAAATCCTAATGACAGCACATCATCTTATTTTGATGCTAAAATTTAAATGATCATAAAACATGGAGGCCTAAATAAAAGCATGTACCTGCATCTTTTCCACAGTCTTTTAATTTTAAAGCCATGTTCATTGAAAAAGATTTTGTTGTTTGTTGCTCTATGCAATGACCGGTCGGTTTTGTCTCTTTGGGGCTTTTTTCTCACTTTAAGCTTCAAAATCAGACAGTCGATGTGAAAACTGCTAAACTTGTGCATATAAATAATCTTTGTTTGATGCAAAAGTCTCTTTTTATCTGTTTAAGGTCTAAAGAAAGTTGTATGTATCGTAATTATACTGTTTAAAATCTCTGCAATAAAACGTTTTTATTAACTTCATAACTTCATTTTTATTTCATTCTAATTTTTGGTTTTTAAATGAGTTTAGTTTCAGGTGGTTTTCAGACTGTTTTCTATTTCATGTTTGTTTAAGATGTTTCATATCGGTTTAGTTTTTATAAGTTTCAGTATCAGTTGTATTGTTTTTACGGAGGCTTTGTTAAGCTTAGATACTTAGATACTTCGATGTTTTAACTTAATGTGAGTTTATTCTGAAAGTTCATGATACAGTTTCAGTATGTTTTCTTTTTTTTCCCCCCTAAAGTCTAGTTTTTATTCTTCAGGCTGCTTCAGCTAACTATAATATTATCTTACACCTTGTCCTCGTTTTTTGCTTAGTCCAAGTTTTTTTTTTAGAAAGACACACACACACATGCACACACACACACACAGACCTAAGCCACAGGCATTCCCACTATAGACACCCATTATCTGCGACTGTATCCATGTGCTGTCGACCCCGAGCAGGAACTTTGGGGGCCGCTGTGGTCAGACACAGGGAGAAGGAAGTTAGCGCTGGCAAGGAAAAGTCAAAGTCAGGCATTTTTGGAGTAAGATAAGAAGAGAGCGACGTGAAAGGAAAAACTAAAATAACAAAAAAATTTTTTTTAAAAAAAGCCGCTTGGGTGTATGAGATTACTGTGACAACACATCACTCTGTTTTTTTTTTCCCAGCTTTTGAAATATCACAGCCTTTTTTTTTTTCTTTTTAATCAGCAAACACAACGAGGTGATAAGTGAAAATACACAGTAGGTGTGTGTGATGATGTCCCGCTCCGGTCGTGTCGCCTCGACCTTTGCGAGGGCTCGATAAAAAACCCCAGAGGTCTGTGTGGCGTCGGCAGGTGCTGAAGCTGAGCACAAACCTCCGAGTATCCAGTGTCAAGCCTTTTGTTTGCTTTTTTGATTTATTGCCGACCACTGCCCCACCTAACATGTGCGGAGGAGAGCTCGCTCCCCCCCTCCTCCTCTCAACACCTTTCCCCACATAAATAAACCCTGTCGCTGCAGGAATGCCCGGGGGTCCGGCGCTCTCCCTGCTATTGGAATTCTCTCCCCGCTGATAAGATGCCTGTTTGGGAGGCTTTCGTCCGACACACTCCCCGTCTCAACACACACTGACTCACAGACCCAACATAAACCACCAACACATCTGCTGGTCCTTCGGTTTTCATCCGCAAATAAGCCACAAGAGAGAGAGAGAGGGCCGGCAGTGTGACTTAGAAGATAAAACAGTGAATGAAGGGATTCATGCTGCAGCCAATCGATTAAACCCTTGAGGTGAGTCGCAGAGATGATGACAGACTGTGTGATTGTCGGCTAAATTGTGCTGAGGCAAACCAGACTAATGTGGGTTAAGTGTAAAACAAGGCTATCCTTAACCTGAAGCTCTTGTTTGGACGTCATAAGCACATTTGACCTACACATCCCCTCCAGTCCAGACGTTGCTATGCTGTTTTCAGATACAACAAGACAAGATGAGGTGTGCATTCGAGTTAGTCACACTTCATAGAAATAATTTTGTTGTTTAAGGTTCCCAAATGCATTAAAATGAGAAGATTATTACCACTTTCATGTGTCTCTGGTAAGTATAAAGCCAGTTAGCCTAGCTGAGCACAGCGACTTAAGACAGGTAGCATCAGCTAACCTGAATTTCTCACAAGGTGATAAATGTCTGACTCAAGTGTAAAGCACCCGAAGCAGCCACGACAACTATAAATTGTTAATTAGTAGGATTTAGAGTCGCTTGGAGGCAGATTGTGTTAGCTTCTGACAGAAAAGACTATCTGTTTCCCTCTGTTTTTACCCTCTATGCTAAGCTAAGCTAAGCTAGCTAGCTGCAAGTCGCAGCTTCATATCTAAATAAGAAAGGTACTGACCTCTTTCTCTGAATTTGGGGCAAAAATGGCATAAAAATGTTAAAGTATGTAAGATTTACTGACATTTAGGGGTGAGGTTGCAGAATAAAACTAACTAAAAAAAATGCATGCTCTCATTTAAAGACCCGCTGTGGCCACTAAAAAGGATTAAAAAGTGAAAAGTCATCTCTGAAGCCAGAGTTTGGTTTGTCATTCGGGGTTTCTGCACAAACATGGTGGTGCAACATGGCAGACTAAATGAAAGAGGATCCATTCCCTCTGCAGATTCAACGGGCTCATTCAAAAGAATTTAAAAACATAACAATTCTTTTTCCGTCTCAGGTGATTATACTCCAACAAAAAGCATTCTGCAGATGCATCCCCGTGATAAAATCCTGCACACTGGACCTTTGACAGCTGCTTTAAAGAGCATATGACAAGAGGATCCGGCCATTTGTCTCGCCCTCTTTAACACAAACTGGAACTTTCACAACTGTTCGTTTCCAACTGCGACCTTAAGTGTTAAAAATATTTCAGCCCTCGTTAGAATATTTTTATCTTTAAGCCCTTGACTCCGACATACTGGGCTCAAGTGCAACCACACGGGGGGAACAACTGTCGTGCGTCGCAGCTGTCTTGGGCGAGGGGGGCATCGGGCCAAGGACGGGCGTGCTGACCCCCCCCACCCACCCAAAAAACCCCCCGTCTCCCACCCTTAGCATCTGCGCCCAACTCCAACTCTTTTCAGGCTGGCACCCGCTGAGTCGAAGCCATCAGTCACAGCCAACGATGACAACAAAATATGCCAACAGAGGGAGGTGGAGAGGGGGTGGGGGGGGTTACAGTTTTGACCACAAGCTATGAGGAACCAGCAAAATTCACACATGTTCTGCCACTGTACGTTCTCTTCATTTGTCTGTTATCCATTAAGGCATTAAAACAAACCCAGCTGCCACAACGCAGAGCCGAGCCGAGCCGAGCGGGAGTTGCATGTGTTTTTCAGGGTTTGTATCGATGTGTATGATATGCAACCACCCACGGGCGTAGCTTTCGCTCTCGACACCAAAATAACAAATGTTGCACTCTCAAACACACACACACACACACACACACACACAAAATGATAATATAGAGACGTGGAGCAATGCTTTGTGGAGTGAAGCTTTGCTGCTGCTGCTGCTGCTGCTGCTGCTGCACCGAGGAGCCCAGCCTCCTTCTCCTCCTCCTCCTCCTCCTCCTCCTCCCTCTTACCCCAGTGTCGAAGATCTGTTAGTCAGGGGCTGGGGAGTTTTCGGTCTCCAGGGGCACATCCCTCTGAACCGCCTGCCAAGCTTCTCCTCTCCCTCCTCCATCCTCTCTCCCTCTCTCTCTCTCCCTCTCTCTGCTCTCTCTCTTTGTTCCCCTCTCGGTTTTCCCGTCTTTCCACTTCTTCAACTCCTCACTGTTCATCTCCCTCTCGCTCTCCGTCACTTCAGCCTCTTTTCAGCTCCCATCATTTACTCCTACTTTCCCCCCTTCAACAACGGCACTTTTCGCTTTCACACTCTTATCTGTTCTCCCCCCTCTCTCTCTCTCTCTCTCTCTCCTCTTCCTCTCCCAGTGATCCAGCTCCTTTGCAGCCGTGCATAATTAGGCCTAAACACAAGCCTGCGCAGGCTCACATCTGGAAGGAGTTTGGACATGGCAGTTTCCTACCAAGACGACTAAATATTTAGGTTGAGAGTTACTGCGTGTGGATGAACTCATGATAGAGGGGGTGGGAAGAGAAGAGAAAAATGGGGGGGGGAGCTGGAGATAAAGAAAAAGAGGGAAAGTGGAACTGTAGACCGGAGCTCACGGCGAAAAGGCTGAGAAGAAGAAGAGCGTGATGCATCATTAAACTAGTGATAAGTGTGAGTTTATAGAAACGGTGCACTTTATATATCCAACGCACAGAAATGTAATCAGAGTGCAGCACAGACACTGACAAGCCAAGGGAGTGGGGGGCGATAATACTGAGGCGACTGGTTGCTCCTTTACGGCTGGCAGGAACAACAAACAGCCAACTAATAGTTTTAATAAACAAATCCCCGTTGGGATTTCCCATGAGGCTGTGGGGCCTCAGCTGGAATGTTCACAGGGGCCAGCTGTTGTGTATTACACGTAGCAGCCGGCCCCGGAAGCCCCTGGCCTGGTGTCCTCCAGCCTTTGCCTGCTCAGCATGGAGGAGAGCATTCCTCCAGGCTGCCCCAGAGGGCTGGCCGGCTGGCCGGCTGGCCGGCTGGCCGGCTGGCCGGCTGGCTGGCTGGCTGGCTGGCTGTAAGGCCGGCTGAAAGGCTGTCCGACGCGAGGAGGGACCGAGGTGGCGTAGGGGCACGAGGAAGGCTCCCCTGATGCACCTGGGATACTGTCTGCAGTCTCTGAGCAAGCCGAGGAATGTCAGGAATAACACGAACATCAACACAACTGCTCACATTCCACATCTGGAGCTAATGTCATGAGCCACGATGGGAGCGTGGACGCTTCAGGAACTCACCGAACCTTCGGGAAAATTAACTTTCCAGACACCAGAGTTTCCCAAGGAATGTAACAGGTTAAAAAAAAAAAAAATGGCTGTGAATGGCTGATCATGGGGTGGCATTGTTTGTTTCTGGTGCACAGACTCATATAAGTGTCACAGAATAATAGACATCTGTGCAAAAACAACTTAACCAAAATTAGTGAACCCTGGGATGGAAGATTATCTTCAATCACCACGACCACTGCCACCCAAGCCTCCTTTTTTCCTCTCCGGTTTCCAGCAATGTGTTCGCCAGATGTTTATTCCGCCTTTATTAAGCAAGAAACATCAGGGCCTATAAATGGCCGGCTGGCTGGCTGGCTGGCTGGCTGCAGCTCTCCTGGGGCATAAATCCCTTTACTTTGCCTCGTATGCTCGCTGCAGTGGGTCATTTGAACACGTCCTAACTGTGCCCATGTGCAGCTAACATTTCTCCCACTGGGTCAAAGCACACACACACACACACACACACACACACACACACACACACACACACACGCACACAAAGTAACAAACTGTGGGAACGTCTTTGAGCAACTGTGAAGAAAGAGCCGCTTTGCAACTGAACCCAAAGTCACACCATCCAAAAAATGTGACATTTGCAATCTGGTTGTCTATCCGTCATGACAGATAGTGTTATTTAGCCCATGTGGCTCTTTCAAGTCTAGTCCAGATAGATTGAATGAATCATCTAAAAATATCAAACCCGGCCCAGAAACGCTGCTTTCCAGTTTTTTACCGAATGGTTTTGGTGTTTCCTGATAGAGAATGTGTTTCTATTTATCGGAGTTTTACAAGGCCAAGTCAGCTAGGCCATGTGCACTAGGTGGTGGTGGTGGTGGTGGTGGTGGAGGTGGAGGGAGAGAGAAAGAAAGAGAAAGCTGAAGTCAAGCTGCATGGCTGGGGTCAGAGTCAGATTTAAAGTGACAGAGTTGCGTGGAGGAGGCAGGTCAGACGATGGCTGCAGTCGGCCTGCCCTCTCCCTGATCTTCCCATAATGCTTCGCAGAGAGGCGACGCTCAACACTCCACTGCAGAGTTTAAACTCGATCAAGATGTTAACTTCTGACCTAATAAGCCTCATTACCACCGCGAGCCCTCCATACAGTCAGAGCCGAGGGTCATGGGTTCAGAGTCATGCATGTGTGGGCCCGATCAGAACCCTCATATGCATTTAATATGATGTAATCTAAACCAATCACTCACCCCTGAGAAATCCTATGATATCATATGGAAACACTGCAGATCCCAGGCCAGTTCTAGTTCACACTTACTTAAACTGAACTGTTTGAAATGGAGCATGATTGGGGTTTTTTTTTTCAGTAAAAGCATTTTTATTGTTTTATAGGCGCCATATAAGGTCAGCATATGATCTCAGCACTCATTGCAACAAACACAGGCTGCAGAAAAAGGCCACAGCAGGACGGGCCTGTTTTTTTCAGAGGTTAACAGTTAACTTGTCAGACTGTCTCAACTCACAGAGTGACGGTCCTGTTGGGCAGCAGACTCGCATCCGGAGGCTCGGTCAGCTCCTCTTTGCTGCAGCTGATCCGTTTCCCCGCCTGGACGCCGTGCGCTTTGGACCGCTCGTCCGTGCAGCTGCAGCCGCTGGTGGAGGCGAGCAGCCCGGGACAAGCCTGGGAAAGCATCGGCTCGGAGACGGACAGCAGGAGCAGCATCAGTACCAGACGCCCCGGCAGCAGAGGGATGCCAACGCCGGGCGCAAACATTGTCCTTCGGCTGGATCTCACCTCAGCTGCACCCCCGCCTCCAGTCATCCCATATCTCCACCATGAAGCTCTCAGGGGGGGGGGGTTTAAGAAGGTCAAGAGGAGAACAAAAAACTGATCTTTCAGGTTTTTGTATGAAAGTTAAACTCTAGAAAATCCTCCACTTAAGAATAAACCCTCATCATCCGAGTCATTTCAGAAAATTCAGCACCGATTTTCCAAAAGTGTCCCGTTATGTCATGGCAGCTCCGGCGCGCAACTCCCTTTGGTCCAAATGGTTAATAAATCTGTGGGATGTGTGAGTCCAGGAAAACGTCTTCAACACGTACAAACAGGCGCAGTATTCTGTCCAAAAAAAAAAAAAGGAAAAAAAGAAGTTGCTGCTCTCGTATTTAACACCTTAAAGAGATTCACATCCCTTTCAGGAGCCTTGGGAGTGTCGACATTCCCGTTATCTCCCTCTCCAAAAGTTAATCCAGAGGTTGATGAGATTCACGACTGAGCAGTCAAAGCCAAAGCCGAACTGTCATCCAGGATGTGTGAAGAACTCCCAAAAAAAAAAAGTATATTCTCAAACTTTTCTCAGTTGTTTCGCTGCTCTTAAAAGTTTTCCATTGCGCTTTTTCCCGATTCCGAAGAACTCCTGAAACTTTTCCTAACTTTTAACGAGTTAAAACAGGACGATTTTAATATTTTTCCGGGCAAAAGAAATGAGCTTTGGTCTCTGAGCGGCTCCTGTGTAATTCCCAAAATCTAGCGGTTTTTGCCTGCCTGCCTCTGTCACACTCAGACTCACTCAGTCACAACCCCGAGTGCGCCCATTCCGTCTGCGTCTGCGCTCTGGTCCCCGCGGTCCTAGCGCATCCAGCCCAGCCGGAGACAGGCAGACAGGCAGGCAGGCAGGCAGAGAGGAGGTTTTTCACACGTGACCGCCCGGAAACCCACCTGAGGTCCCTTTACTCACCTTTACCACGACACAGTCCAGTCAGGTCATTTTATATAGCTGTCCTAAATCATATAGAACAAACTCGAGTATAAGTATTTATAAGTATTTCTTTTGCAGCCACAATTCAATGCACTTTCTTCAATCACAATAAAATAATAATAATGATAATGATAATGATAATGATAATGATAATGATAATAATAATAATAATAATAATAATAATAATAATAATAATAATAATAAAAATAGAATCTCCTGTTTTGGGTTTAATTCACATTTTAATTTTAAGGAAAGTGATGATTATTTGCATTATTATTGTCATATTTGCATCCTTATATGAGAAAAAAGATAAGAGTGTCCTTGAAAAAAGAACAACTGACGTGTTTGCTACATTTATATTTTCCAAAAGACAGTTTTTTATTCATTATATGCAAGTGATTGTTTACTTTAACAATAAGAAGCAACATCCAAACCCACTGAAGGGAAAACATGTGTAAAAGAGAAGATAATAACCAAGATGGTGATGAAACAGGAGTTTATAGCATATTGATGAGTTCAATGCCATATTGTTGATGTTTTGCTGCGTTTCGATTTGAATTGGCTGTTTCCATCCAGGTTGCACACAACAGGAAGGTCTCGATTTCAACATGCGCCTGCGCCGCCAGAGCAACAACTGGAGTTATGAATGAATGCTGCAGGTCTCTGCTGCAGGTCTCTGGTGTATTGTGCGTTTCAGCGGATCAAAAGCTCTTCGTTCAATCAGTGGGACGGAGGGGAAGTCAAGACTTCCATAGATACACTTCAGTAAATTCTATAGTGTTGCTGCAGGAAGAGTTATGGCAGGATTGAGCTGTTTGATTTGGAAAATTAAATAAGACCGAACTGTCATTTTTTTTTTGTAGATGACAACTTTATGATGTGACTTGGTGCCATGTTTTTCTATTCCAGAAGCCGTTATTTCCATGTCCACTTGGAGGCCGTTGGCAACAGCAAGTTACCCATAAAACACTGCAAAAACATTTCTTTAATATAAGTTTTTATGTGGTGATGGCCACGGTTTGGGAGTGGCCGGTGTAATGAAAGTGACCTTGCCCCTGAATGCAAATTACTTTTTTGCATTTCTAGCAGCCAACCTGCTGGACGTTAAGAAGTGAAGCTCGATTTTAAAATCAGTTCTTTGCACATCACATCTTGCTTTTGTTAGAGGAGATATAACATACGAGCGAACAGATGTGCTGCATTGTTGATACATGAACAAATCAAATGCTCAGATTTAGAGATCTTCACAGAGAGAAATACTCCAAAAACTCAAATCTCTGGTTGAGAGAATAATATCTTTAAAAATACATCCTCCCCACAATGGAATCAGACACAATCCAAAACATACAGAGGATCATAGACTTCCTTAAAAGCTCCTTTTCACATTTTTTGCTCCTGTGTATGGAAAGTTCCCAAAGCACAGTCCTGAACTCCGTGGATTTCTGTTTTAAAAATACTTTTTGATATACGAGAGGCCCCGGAGGATGAAGAGTGATTCAATCTGGAGAGCATTTCAAAATATGAGAAGGTGAGCGAGGAGAACTTTGAAAAGGGACTTCATACAATTGGGCTTGACATCTTTTCACTGACATATCCAGACTGCAGGCCTTCACACGTACGAGCGTGCCCGGCAGCATAATGGCGCTCTGTGCTCCGACCCACACAGTGGACCCCGGGTTTGTTATTCCTGTATATGATACTGTACATTGGAGCGAGCTCAGAAAGCCCTGCGTGATTATTGAAAGAAAGCCCGAGAAGTGGATGGGCGCCTGCTCAGCAACGAAACAGAGGGCTGTTTATCCAAGCTGTTAAATAAGGCTTCAAGTACAACACCCCCCTCTGACTCCACAAGGCCCGAATCTCCCTCATCTGGAAAGCACAGTTTCCATTTAAAATGTCACGTCCCAAACTGCACATTACATCAAATTGTACTTAATGGCGTCCAGACAAACTTTAATGTCGTTCCAACATTTTCTCTCTCTTTCTCTCTGCACAGCCCCTCTTGCTTCCTTATAGCCAAGCAAGCAATCTCTCCTTCTCCCTGCTCCACATCTGGACTCCATTCCAGGTGGGGTATTGAGAAAGGGGAGAACATCAGGAAAGAGAGGTGGAACGCAGAGAAGCTTTGAGGCTCGAAAAGTAAAAACTGAGATAATGTCTTGAGGGAGACTTTTGGTTGAAGTTACGCAACTTTTGAGATGACAGACAGTACGTAAGATGGCTGTTTGATGAGTCCTCTTGGGTATGTTCATGTTGATCTCCAGATTGCACGTTAGAGGAGAAACATCTCAAAACAATGAGGTTTTGAGCACAATCAGAGATGCAAACCACACCGAGTGATTGCTGAGACTGAGGCATAGCTCAGGCTAATGTTTCTGCCAGAGGATAAACAAAAGAAAACTTCCAGCTGAAGAAGCAAACATCAGGCTTTCTTTAACCCTCAGTCTGTGGTTGGGTCTTTCTTAGTGAAATCATGACATCTAGTGGTGTGATGAGCAAAATGCAGCGAAACCGAGCCGTGCTGTCAGTCACCAGTCAGTCCCGCAGCCTTCAGCGTTTCCCGGATGAATGGTTTTAATTAAAGATTTATGGGCACATTAAACCTACTGCTTCCACAGTTTATTGGGTTATCAAATCATAATGTGGCGCTCTAATTCTCTGTGATAAATACATTTGCTGCTAAAAAGTAATAATAAAAGTAGACATTACAACAGTCAGCAGCAGCATTTGATCCACACGGCATTCTGTGTCCCTCTTGCATATTTTTGTGATTAGTTTTGTTCACAATTTATATTAAAGGAAGTCTTCAATACACTTACAACCAGGTAAACCTTAATGTACTATGAATACTTGCATTAATGCATTTTTTGCTGCTATTTTACCCAAACTGATAATATATTCTATTGACATTTCTCTAAATGTAGATAATTTTGCTGTTTGTATAATAAAAAATACATGTGTAATGCTGTTATAGTTCTACTTCTGAGTGACAGATGTCTTTTACTTTCTTCATTTTTCACCCTTTTCAAAATTCAGAGGCACTTTTGAAAGTGCAGTAATGCTGCCCTCTTCTGGTTAGCAGAGTGAACTATTGTGAATATTGTTTTATAAGATCTTAATACAGAATGACACAAGTTGAAGGCAGTAAAAAGAAAGTAATACTGAGTTTGTGCACGCTGACAGAACACTTAAAGACTCAGACTGATGTTTTCTTACCTTTAGCTTGAATAAAAGTCATAACTCTGCTGATGTGCTGCGTAACTGCTCCATGCAAGATGTGGTCGGCACCCTCCTTGTCAATCCTGTTCCCTGAGAACATGAATATATCTGTAACCTCGAAGTGTGTCTGAACCAGATTTTTGCAACTGTTAAAATCATTTTGTCCTTTTTAAGAATTTAAACACATAAAGTCCCATGTTTGAGAATTTATGCCATCTAGTGGTAAGAAAGAACATTGCAAGCAACTGAAGTTTTATCTGCTCCCTTTCCAAACGTAAGAGAAGTTGCAATAGTCCTTAAATCCACAACAGTTGTGAAAGTGTTTGGTTTGTCTGTTTTAAAATACTGTGGAAACATGTCAAACACAACAAACACCTGCTGCCTCTGTAAATATAAAAGGCTTTTGTTGAGATTAAGATATTATTATTATCATTTTCAGGTGACTATACAGGAATTAAACACACTATAATATGCCAAATAATCCATTTAAATCTTACACACTGGTCCTTTAGATGCTGTTAGACAGACGGTTAAGATAAATTGGGGTGTTGTTTTCCACTGGAAAAAGCCACTCATGCTTGAGATGTTTTGGCAGCACAGACAGAAAAGCTCAGGTGTAACTAATGACATTAATCACAGCCACTTGCAGGTCCCTCTTGTTGTGCATGTCGGCTTTCTGCGACACATCTGAGATCATTTATTTGATTAAACCTGCAAAGTATCTGCTGTGAAACTTAAAGGCAAAACCTTGATGCATTATTACAAACGAAAGACTTGATTAACCAGTAAAATGATTACACATGCCTCTTATCATTATCATGAGTTAAATATTTGCCACAACTGTGAGTCAGAAACAAACAACAACTCCTGTTCGACCTCTAACAAAGTGTTAATAATGTGAAGTGTATTTGTGCAACAACAAGATATCAGGGAGAAGTAATGAAACAGCAATGATGTAAGAAGCAGCTTTAACTCGAATCACTTATTATTCAAACACAATCAATGAAGAAGCTTCAGGTTGTGCGATTTTATTAAGTGCCACATGAAATGCGAACATTATAGTGTATCTCTGAGTACTGCTGTAACTGGACAAGTGTATTATCAAATCTTCTCACACTAAATGTCCTGTGCATACATTATGCATTTTAAATGTCTATATTATAGAATACAGTTCAATCACAAAAACATAAAAAAAAAAAATCGTATATTGAATGAATCTATAATCCCTCTGAAGCAACAAAACAGCAAAACAAAGTCAGCTTATATGTTTTTTTTTTTTCATTATATTTCTACTCAAATTCTGCTTACAAAAGAAATGTAGAAAAACTCAGGGGGGGCTTCTTTTGGCCTGACTCTAGCGCAAAAATTCCCATAATCCTCTCTGTCTTTAACCACCTGGACCCCCTCCCCTTCTCTCTCATGCATGCACACACACACACACACACACAAACACACACAGATGCAAGTGAGGCTTGCAGAAGCTGCCACGCCTCTGCATATGAAGCATGCACCCACACCTCCTCCTGCTCCTCCTCCTCCCTCACACACACACACACACACTCACACACACAGCTCTGTGTTCAGTACATCTTGGAACGGCATGCAGCGAAGGTGAGATTTTGGTCCTTTCGTGTCAGCAGGAGATTCAAATGATTATCCAGATCCTGGAAGGAGTCGCAGAGCCAGTCCTGTTGAGTTTGTCTAGAAGGGGTTGGTGTTAAGTAAATCTGGCCTTAGTACAATGTGATGTGGCTCGAGTCCACGGCAGCTGTGCATCGTTAGAGCTAAGAATAACCTTAAAGAGACTGTGGAGGCCGGGCCGTACGAAAAACTAAGCCCCGATTCTCATACAAGTATAGAAAAGGCAAGAAAGTGAATCATAATATTGCAAAGTATGGTTAAATGAATCAGAGAAGAACATCCTGTGCCATATATGGTTAAGCGGTGTCCACCTGCACGCCCCATCCCAAGGTCTATAACGGAGTCAGGTGAGGTGGAGCTCCAGGCGGACATGCAGCACTCTACGTCCAGAGCGGAGCAGGCGTGGAGAGGCGGCTCAGTGGCGAGGGGACACGGTGGCTCGGGGGGAACTTCCTAGGCCTTGGTGCCTCTCTCTGGCGTGCTTCTCACAGTATATCACGTCTCCGACCCAAAAGTGGCCTCTCATCTTGAGGTTAAGGCCGCAATCTGTGCAGGTGTAGCATTCTGCGTGGCGATAGTGGTCGTCCGTGATGCGCACAGCCACCGTGCTGCAAAGAGAATAAAAATAAAAGCAACATATTTGATTAGTAGTCACTTCACATCGGGAGGTTTAAGAGGGTTTTGTATGTGATGCGGAGCATTTTGAACTGAATTCTTTGTTAAATGAGGAGCCAGTGCAGGTTTTTAAGCAGCAAAACAGCTAAAATATTGGCATGATCACCAAGTTTTAATTAGAACTGACAAACAAGGTCATTAAAAAAAATTGTGCTGCTTTTGTGGCTGCAAAAACCTGAACAAATAAGATGAAAAGAAACTAAGCACCTCTCAAAGCACTTGTAGGAGGTGAAATGCACTAATAACTGCTGCAAGGATGATACTGTTGTCTTGGTTTCCAGGTGTTATTTGCACATATGTACATGTATTTGATGCAAAATTGGCTGATTTCTAGGCACACGAGTGCAAAAACATCAAATTCAGAGATTTTATGGTAACTAAAGCACATTTTTTCAAATGTCAGGTCATTTCTTTACAGTGAACATTGATGCAGTGAATGCCTGTCAATATTTTGACATTATTATGATGATTATTACTACTGTGAAGGTTTATAAATCTATAAATTTAAAAAAAAAAGTCACTAATGTGGAGTAAAAAGGATCTTTAATTGCTGTATGATTAAAAACCTGAGCTAAATAAAAGTTGTGGTGAAATAAAAGAACAATATCAAATCAATCAAACATGACTAGGTGATCTGCAAACTGAACTCAGCTGCAAAACGGAAAAGGTGCATCTTCACTGTAACATCATTACAGTCATATATGCAGGAAATCGGGTGTTATTGATGCACAATTCATGCTTTTATCAAGTGACTTTAAATCTTGTTTCCTAATGAACAAAATGTCTTTCCAGTGTGGTGACACAGTTTTCTTTCAGTGAAGCTTCTTCTGTTATGAGTTACAACATTTAAACTACAGCAGATTATCTAACTGAGGTAGGATTGGCCACTTTAGTTGAAGAAAATTCAGTTGATCTGCTTTACAAGGAAGTAAAACTGTTCCAACTGGATTTCTTGTTTACTTGTTTTAGGTTAAAATAACTTCAGCGGGTAGAATAACAGTTTAAGAACCGGTTTTTATTTTGGATATTTAAGTAAAAAAAAAAACTAATACAGCCACACAAACACTAATTATCAGACTTTATGGGGAACATCCTTCACTTCAGGGCAAATTATCACTGAAATTATCCCCACACCCGCGTTAATCCACAGGACGTGTAACTGCAGGTGACAGTCGACTTACAGAATGCCGGTGCCACATTTCTGACAGCTGTGGGTTTTTTTCACTCCTCCTACTGATGCTGTTGGTTTGGGGGCGTTGGGCGAGAGCTTCCCTGGGAACCGCAGGGCTGCCTCTGGAGTAAACACACACATACACACACACACACACACATAAACACAGCTGTTCAGAGGGATGTTCAGACAGGCGTGTGTGTGTGTGTGTGTCTCTCTCTCTTCATCACATCAACAGTGTCTTCGCAGCTCTTTGTCGGCGGAGCTTTCGTCTGCTTCCCCGCCCGTCATCACTCTTGCAGCTCCATGAGACGAGTTTCCACACATTGGTCATTATCACACCGTGAAAGAATGTTATTACTATCTGGATTTATCTGCAGCGCCATTTATCAGAGCAGCGGAGGGAGAGGAGGCCAGATGCATTCTGTGATACGCTGTCCACAACATAAACCGCACATAGAGTTTTCTCTGCATCCTGCACAGGTGACGGCCATACGGAGGCCAAAGTTATGATTCAGCTTCACACACCTGCACGTTCTGCGTGATGCACCTTTAACAGGGAGGACTTTTTAAAGTGGTGCTGGCAAGAAACTGCAGTAAATTATGTTGAATTTGACATAATTAAATCCTGTCAACAGCTGCTGCAAACAGGTTATTAAGATAAACCATCAGATCTAAATTTAGAAATGGAAGCAATTCAATCACTCTGGCTCCTTCGTGCAAACACATTTTCTATAATTGCTCATCTTGCTCAGGGTGTGGTGCGTCAGAGTGGCAAGAAACTGCACATTATTAAACTTTATTACACATTTTATATAAAAACTACAGATGTTTCTTATTCCTCAGCAGAAAATCAGTGTGAGATTTCACTGTGTACCCTGTGAATACTGCCAAAGAGGAAGAGTCCTAACCTTTCTCGTCAGCCTCCAGGACCTCTTGCAGCATTTTGAAGGTGTTGGACTGACGAGGCGCCGTGCGGGACTCCTTGTTTTCCTGGATCAGCTTGTACACCTCCGAGTCCCTGTCGAACTTATGCATGGCAAAGTCGGAGCTCGAACTGCTGCGGGAGGATGAGATAAACAGATATCGCGGGTCACAGGTTGTCACATTCACTGAAAATCACACATGGAGCTGACGTGTTCAGTATGAAATTAACGTTTATGAAGCCCTAATGAGTCTGGATTCACTCAGTCCAGAGGAAATGAAGGAAGGGCAGCAGCTGCTTTTGAGACTTTGACCTTCTGGCATGAAGTCTAGATTGCAAACCACCAACAAGAGGCCAAGCGAGGTCCAGTCACATACAGGACTCTGTCATATCCACTCACCAAAAACACTGTCTCTGACTGTCTCTCTGTCCCAGCAGAGGAAACACAGCATGAGCACAGTCTTTTCTCATCCAAAATAAAAGAGATAAATCATATTCAGCAACTACTTTTGTGTAAATTAATTAGAGAGTCATGCACCTGACACGAGGCATGATGGAAAATAACAAACACAAGCTTTGTATTATGCATTTATCAGTCTTCTAACCTGCAAAACCCCCCAAAAGACTTCTAACTTTGCATGCTGGGGGTGTTTGCAGACAGTCAGTGCACAGGAGGGTGCAGGAAGGGAGAGGGAGCTTTAACCTTCAGGTAGTATACGGTGTCAAGTCATTAAGAAATTAGGAAAAAACTAATAAACAGTGTCTCACTTTACAGGCAAATTCTTCCTCTCTGCCTGCTGTGGTGGAAAATCAGTTACTTTTTACTGTTTCTGACTTCATGTGTGGTTGAATACCAATCTCTCCCCACCTCTGCTGAAGAAATGCACGCACATGTACTGAAATCTGGATGATCTAATGTGAGTAAAAAGAAACACAGAGTCCGTTCTCGTGTCAGAGTGTTTGTCAGGAGCTGGTGAGAGTTTGCTGTCGGCACGATCTGACCGGCCAGGTAAAACTTTTCAGGCCAGATGTGGTGTGATGTCTCACACCTGCAGCAAACCTGTCGGCCATTGTTAGCCAACGACCGTCTCACCTGTTGTCACAAAAACATTCACTCTGCACCTGAAACGTCTGCTGTGAACGTCCTGCTCAGATACAGTGACCTAAACTCAAGCCATATGGTTTGTTGCTCTGCTTTAACATGCACATTTTTTAGCATAACTGTGCAATAAGATCTTATATTTCCTTGTATTGTTGCACAGGGATGAAAATTACAGTCTACAAATAGCCGGTCAGTGACAGATGTGCAGCAAACAAGTTGTGTTTGTTCTGTTCTCCTGCAGAGTGGGTTTGAAATAAAACAATAATTAAAATGCCAAGTCGAAGCTTTGATTCGGAGCAAACAGTGCAACAGTTGTTACTCTTTTTATACATATGACGACCCAATTTACTGGAATGTGAAGTAATTTAACAAAATGACCAAATCTGATAAAGTAATGCTACATATTTGGTGTTAACCCCTTTGCAGTCGAAAAGTATTTATGAACCACAGAGCTTCAGATACTCTGTGTCTTCCCTGCTGATGCTCTGCCGGATCTGCAGCAAATCTTTACTTCTTGTATCTTCTAGGTCATGTGACAGACTTGGCAAAAAACATGTGGCCACAAAAAACAAAACAAAACAAAAACTCTCTGGTGGCTTTGATTTCATGTTGAGGGTCATTGTCCTTTGAATTTCATGCAAACAAAAGCAAACAAAACACAGTGTCAACAAACCGAGTCATGGTTTTATTGTATTTGCTAAAATATAAAGAACAAAGACAAAACCTTTAAAACACTGCTGTTGTCCAAATACTTACGGCCTTCTCTGGTTCTGCAATGTTCCTCACTACATCTCATATGTTCATAGAGGTTATATAAGTGTTAAACATGGCCATGTGTGTGTGTTTAAACGGATGTTGTTCCAGCTCCAGGCTTCGGCTTCGTGCTTAATGAACGAGGCTGAAACACGAGATGGCAAACCAACAAGACAACAAATGTACGACCAAAGCAAATGCTCAGTCCCTCTCCTATACATCATCAAACACGGTTTAAATTGAAAACAGACCTCTGAGAGAACACCCTCCAAGTTCTCCACATGCTCAGCTCCACCCTCAGTCCGTTTCCCCCTTTTTTCGCTCCGCTTACCATCCCTTTCTCAAACTGCATATCTCAAAAACAAATGGAAAGTTTAGGTCAAAAGGGAGGAAAACAAATAGCAGGCGAGAGGGTGAGAAAGAACGGAGTGCGACTGAACAAACGGTTTGTACGAAATCTGCGCTGAAGGCTGTCAGATTTTTACAAAGAACCAGACGACTGCAGACTGATTTGTCATCTGGTGATTGTGTTGAATCTATAGCACAGAAATGTCTCTCTGGTTTCCATGTCCGGACTTGGCACAGAGGTGGAACGGAGATAGTGATCGAGTCACAGCACACACATGTAGTCAAAACATATCCAAGATCACGAGGCCAAATTCCAACCACATCACTGAGGCTGACTTCCTCCAAGCACAACACATCGCACAAGAGTCGGGACATCCTGACAAAAGAAATCCAACTTCCAACATGAAAGACTCACCTCAGAAAGACAGAAAGATGCGACAAAGAGAAGCAGCTCAGCTCTTCTCTCCAGTGACTGTCTCTGTGTGTCTGACACTGCTGAATCAACTCAGACCAAACAGGAGAAACAGTGATATCAACACACACACACATGCATGCACACACACACACACACAAACACACACTCAGATGCCGATCACACACCTCTATCTGAACCAGACGAGACAGAAAAACAAGAGTCCGACTGAAAGGTGTGCCCCCGGCCACAGACTCATTGGTTATGCGACATGAAGGGGGTGGGTGGATGGGTGTCGCGGAGCCTGTGATTGGCCGGGGAGGAGCTTGGTGTGTGTGTGTGTGTGCAGGCTGGGGGCTCCAGACTTGGGGGCCACTCAGGGGGGAGAGAAGTAAAATCTGATTTTTTTTTTTTTTTTTTTTTTGGGGCAGGGGGGGTTGTTTTTGCACATGACTGCAGTTGCTGACACGTCATATCGCTGGCTGTGGTTACCCAGCAGGAGAACCGGGGCCAAAGTCAACCGTCCTGCACTGTGAAAACACATGCAGGAGGCTCTGCAGCTGAGACGCACGAGAGACGCAAAGATTTTCATTTCTGCCGGGACATTAAAAACATCGATGAGTCGAAGTGAGTCAAAACAAAAAGAGAAAAAAAGAGAGAAAAGTTCAAAGGCCACCATCTGCATGCAATGACCCGGGTCGGATTACAGCTGCATCACCTCATCAGAGGAGGCAAGGCAGGAAAAAGCAAACGGCAGTGCAGGTGACGGACACAGTTTAGTGTTTCCCAGAGGCTGAAAGTTAATTTACGGCTGTTGAGTCACTGTGCAGCTGCAAACGGCACCAAGCGGGGGTCAGCTGCAACACAGCAGCGAATTCTCAAGATGACTTTAAGGAAGCAAATAACATTTATTAATCCTTTGCACTGCCGACGTGTGAACAGACTGTGAAATAACTTTACAAAATGAGCTCTTTTTCAATTTTATCTGTTGCTTGAAAACAGCCTGTGGACTGATTTCTGTGTAAAAGGGTTTGGGATGAATTCTTCAGGAAAATCCAAAGGATCAGATGTGGAGCAGCAGCTCATGCTAACGTCACTTGAAGTCCACTTCTGTCTTTAATAACATGGATTTTCTAAAAAATCTCATACAGTAACTACAACACTCAGTGACTGGCTGGTTTACCAGACTTTTCCATCCATTTGCACTTTTAACTGCCTCGCCACAGAGACTTTTGAAGGGAAGAATAAATAATTCCTCTGGCAAACCAGATAAATTCCAAAAGTAGCTCGCACAAATGACTTAACCTCTGATTTAACCTCATGTAATTTAGCAAAATTTCCCTGCAGTTAAAACACTGTTTTCCAAGCTGAAGTTAATCATTTTTATTTAGAAACTGTATCAGCACTGAGTTCTGTAGATCTTAGATAATCTACCACTTTATCAAGATTACATTTCCATGAAACAATTCAGTGGAATAACAGACTCGAAGGTCAGCACATTAACTTTCAATAAATGTCTTTACGTAAAGTTAGTTTCTACATAAACTAACTTCTTCTAATCCTTTTTCTTCTTATTTTTCCATCTTGTTTGAAAAGACTTCAAGCTTCTCAGAACCAACATGAGTCTATTTTATAAACCTGAGTCTGTGTTCTGCCTGCAGATGGCGCTAAAACTGTCTTTATCAAATAACTTGTATTTTACACTCTGAAGAGGAACTAGATTCATGTCATGTAAGATTTTAGTTTCATGTTTTTATGTAATGTAATTTGGGACTAGAAACTTGCTGTTTTATACCCAAGTACTCAAAAAACTATGATGGACTAAAATTTAGTGGCAATTCAGCATGAAACATCTGGCTTTTCATATTCAAACGTAAATAAAGTGGGTCTGTTTATCCACTTTTCATTATAAATTATGATTTGTCTGTCTGGTAACATCTTCCAGATTGTATCATATTTAAACTTCATGGAGCAACAACAGATTAGATTATTAGCAGTGAAAGATGGTGTTTTAATATGGTTTATCTGTGGTTGTGATGTGAGTGTCTTTACCTGCGACGGGGGGACATGGGTGCGTCCCGATCGATGGGGCTGTGGGGTGAGTAGCGTCCCGGTGGGGTCGGGGTCCTGCTGGACACGGAGTTATTTCTGTAGTCTGAAGGGGAGAACTCCTGCAGGAGAAGAAGAAGAAGAGGAAGAAGATGACAAAGAAAGAAAGAAAGAGAGGGAGTGAATAAGCATGAAAGTGGAATTTCCTGCAGCAGCTGAAAGCGACTCTGATGTTCAGATGTGAGGAATCTGTTGAGACGGTGTTGGAAGTGCTTAGACCATGATGCAATGTCACTAAAAAAAGGGTCACAAACAGAGCTGTGTTCAGCGCAGACGCAGGAATTCGACAGTATTTTGGGGGATTTTCAGCTCCTCCAAGCAGCATGTCAGCACTGAACACATGCGGCTTCACCGTTTGAGGAAACTCTAAATCTTCAAGAGTTCGTTCTGACTGACAACCTGGAATAAAACAAAGCCTCGTACGCTGTCATGTAAGATAAATCCAGTCGAGATTAAAACAGGAGTGATTTATCAGGAGCCTCAATGAGATCCACATGGAGAAACACCACGTTCAGAAAACTGGAGATCTTTCTTTCAACATCATCATCATCATCACTGTCGTCACATTTGACTGAAACCTGAATAACTTCTTGAGTTTCAAATGCAAAATAAACAAAAGGCTTCATCACTCTCTGATAGTATTTGTCCCCGTGTGCTTAAATAAAGTTTCTATCGCATGAGTCACGCCCAACATTCCTCTTCTGTGAGCCGATCGGTCGCAACAATCGCTGCAACCCACATCGACATTTTTCATCTTGATTACCATTTATATCCGAGCTGCACTTCAGCCCCTCAGCTGATAGATTGATTGGGTGGCGACAGATGTTTGGCACTAAACTCCACTGTTGGTCTGATGGGAAACACAGAGCCGGCGTGTAACTTCAATGGCTTCCAGATGGAGGGCTAATCTATAAAATCTATCTAAATCATTCATGGTAGTTATAAAATGTCCCTTGTCATTAAATGAGAGAAGAAATTCCACATGGTGAAAACTTCGCCGAACACTTAGTGTACAAACAATAGTGTTATTCAGAGAGGAAACAGTGAGCAATGTCTCGGTTAGGTGAATGTCTGACTTTTGACAGAAGAGGGCGCTATAGACCCATCACACTCCAGAGGCTCATAAAGCAAAGCTCTCATCTGATCTGCCAATTAAAGGATTTTATTTTAGCTGAAACCGAAAGGCAGCAGCACACAGTCACGTCATCGCAAATCAAAAGGTCGATTTATAAAAGTTTAATCATGTCATTCGAAAGCGGAAGCGGAGCCACAGGTGAAACTGACCGCATGTTTACAATAAACACCTGGTGCACCTGGACCGAGTCTGCACAGCACGTAACTCAAGCCACGAGACACTTTTACTGTCAGGAATCCCGACAAACGGACTTGTTTACAGCCACAGCAGCGTCTGGCATCACGTTCACCTGTGATACCGATCGCTTCATCAATTACAAAAAAGTTCACTGCTGCAAACTAACAAATGACTCAAAGAGAAAAGAAGTTTCCAA
>JAQNCA010000027.1:20399495-20410469 GCA_029783725.1 Acanthurus tractus | reverse complement strand
CCCAAAAGCATGAGTCCGTTCAGACGTACCTGCAAAGAACAAGGTCACAGTCATGCAACAAAAACATGTAAAAGTATAAATGTGTTTGAAAACTATGTGCAGTTAATTGTTGCATTATACCAATGCAATGCTTCAAAATGCCCACTAGAGGGAGACATTGCACTGCAGAATGTTTTGATATTGGTCACACTGACACATCAACAGACTTTTCGTGCGTTTGTTTTGAGTTTTGTCAAAACTGTGGACCTGCACTGCAAAGTAGTTACTCAAAAAGAGCTTATCTTTTATATTTTTCCCAATCACTATCATTAAAACTATTATATTGACCCTATTTGATGCTCATTTAGTTTATAATACACAAAAAGGAGTCAAATTAGAGAAAAATCGTATATAAATCAAAGGAAAAAGATGAATAAACTACATATACTACTTAATACATAGAGGTAAAAAGAGGTCACAAAATGATTCATGAGTGTGACAAAACATGTGACTCATGGTCTTTTAAGTTGCCTAATCTTAACACATATAACAAATACTTATAGTAGATTCTGCAGTGATGTGTTAGCCCAGGGGCTCAGAAATGTTCTCACTACAAGGCTCCAAAACATCATTAGCTTACAGGCAGGTCCTCCTTTTGCAAAGTGCCTTTACAAAGTGACTGTGTTTTGAACTACTTTTCAAAAAAAGTGTCTATTTTTGTGAGTTAGCACTAGCTAGCTGGCTGGCTAATTTTAGTAGACGAGCTTTGTTTCGGCAGGGTCACATGCACCAGATCTGCACTGACAGGTTTGGCATGATGGATCTGTTTTACATGCCATGTAATTAGAGGATAATTATTTTAACATGTTATTATCATGAATTAAATTCCATGCAGATCAACATGCTTGTAATGACAACAATAACATTCTTTGAAATATATCTTCCCAGCACTCCCTTCATTTTTTTACTGTTTGCTAAGGGGCCCCTGGTGACTCCCACTTTGTGAACCGTGGTGTCGGCCGGTGCTTTACACCACAATCATAAAACCACCAAACAGGGAACATCTATCAGACAATGTTCCATCCTTCCAATTATATTTCTGGAAACTCGCTGTGGCTCAAAATCAAGACACTTGTTGAACGAAGCGAATCATTTCTTACCTACAAACCAGCCATCATCACATTTCTCCATCACTTGTACGATGTCTCCTTCTCTCAGCTCCAACTCATCCGAATTCTGTGGTTTGTAGTTGTAAACAGCTTTGTATCTAAAAAAAACAGACAGACAAACAAACAGTCTGAGCCACAGATTCATCAAAGCTGCACCGCCTGGTCTGTATTATAACGATGTGGAAACGTACGGTTGGCGCTGCTGCAACGTTGAAGCAGGGTTATTTTGCACTCGTGTGTGTGGCAGGGAGTTCACATGTGGATGAGACGGAGCAGCCTGGTTCGGTATCGCACCCTGGAACAAATAAAAACCCCTCATGTTAAACACCAGGAACTCAGGAGTGATGAAAACATTTCCTGTAAGCACATAAACATCACGTCAGGTGAGGACATGCAGTGACTTTCTCGGGGAGGCAGTGGGAGCAGACCTGTGGGGGGTCAGTGTATCTGGGGGTGCTCGCTGTGGTGGATCCTGCTCTGTGTGCGAACGCCGACGACTGAGTGGAGGGTGAAACGGCTCTAGCCGTGGAGCTCTGGTTAGCGGAGTTTGTCGCAGCCCAGTGGCTGTTCTGGGTGGTGGGTGAGGCTGGTTTGGGAGTGCTGTGGGGCCATCGGTTGGCCGTTTCTTTGGATGTCGGTGACAGGGTGGGGGAGCGTGACTGTGAAGCTGGGCTGCCGTAAGACAAAGGTGAGGACAGCCTCTGCGGGGAGTGCTCAGGTTTGGGGCTCAGTGAAGTCGGGGTGAAAGGGGACAGAGGTGACTGTGGACGGGGCGAGTGCAGCGGACGTCCTGGACTCTGGGGTCCAGGGGAGACGGGGGACATGGGGCCGGGTGAGAAGTCGTCCGTGGAGTATTTGGTGCGAGGCATCTTGTTGACCTGGACGTAACTGGCCGGGAAGATGCCGCTCCGGCTGGTCCCTGAGATCCTCCCCTCCAGCCACTGATCATCAACACGCCGGGTTACACTGATCACTTCACCCTGAGGGGGAAAAGTAGAGTTTAAAATATTTGATATTACACAGAGGAAACATAACAAACCTAATGAAACTGACATGTGCTACATATTCATGCATTCCAGTACAAACATCCACAGGCATCCTCCTTTCTGCTGCAGCTGCACTGCAATACTCACTTTACGAAAGGAAAGTTCGACAGGCAGGTCAGCGTTGAAGTTGAACAGAGCCACGGCTTCCCCGTAATCCAACACCTGTAAAGTTGGAGACTTTATAGGGGTCGGCTTCTCTGTAGGAGGCAGAATCTGGAAGGAGATTCGAGACAGTGAGATATTATATAACAAGCAATAAAGCAACAGTTCAGGAAAAAAGAACAGGATCAAAATGAGGAAATTCACCTCGACATAAGATGTGGGGAAAATACCAGCTCGTCCGTGATGTTCTCCTTCAAACCAGTTGGCATCAACCTGCCTGTGGATGTAAACGATGTCGCCTTTCTGCAGCGGGAGCTCCCTGAAGACAAACATGAGAGTAATGAAGAAGGAAGAGAAGGAAAATACATCAGATCACTGAACCGAAACACCAGTTCAAACAAAGAAATGTTAAGGATTCTTTCAAATTTCATTTATGAAGAGAATTTAAACTTCAAATTTAATTAAAATCTTCACATCTTATGTTGCATTAACACGTTTTCTTCCAGAAATCTAGATGACGTTAGAGGAAAAGATGAGGCATATTAATCACATCAGCTCCCTCTGTTACTCACTTGGGTGACTGAGCCGGGAAATCGAACTTGGCTCTCGCCGCCTTCATCTGGAAAAACAAACAAACCATTCAGTGTTTTTTGGGGAAGATTTCTGCAGATGCGGTCATTATGTGGCAGTTCCACATAACGACTGTATCATCAGTTGACACGACACGACTTCAAACCACAAAACAAAATGGATTTCTGAAAAATTTTACAGCATATTAAGGAACAAGAAAGTCATTGAAACTTACCCTTTTCTCCTCTTTCTTAGGTGGAACCTCCATGGTTTCATTTGCAGGTGCAAGACGCTCTACTGTGAAACAAATTCGAGCAATGAAAGTATGAAATTAAGTTTTTCAAGGTGTTGCAATAAGCAAGCACAGTCCCAACAACCATATGCATTCAAACAGGATCTTGCCACTTATTCAGGCAGACCTTTGCTTCACTCGTTTCCAGGAAAAACAGTTGGAGAAAGCCAATCTCTAATCAGGTCTTCCGAGTCTCACTTCCTATTGTTGTGGGCTTCCTCCCCACCCTTTGACATAATGATTCTTAAGGAAAAAGCTGCAAAGGCTTTCCATGCTCACACCAGCCTTGTCCAAAAAAATGCAAAACACCAGAGCAAGAGAGAGAGAGAATCATGGGACTTTTAAAGAATATTAGATTACTTAAAGCTTTCATCAAATATACGCTGGCAGACTAAATGAGATGCCTTCGCACAGAGAGAGAGCACGCAAGAGGAGGGGGACGAGACCAAAGACGATTTACTGCTAGAGTTCTTATCAAAAACCTGGGGGGGAAGTCAGGATGTGTGTTTGTGCTGCAGAGCAGAGTCATGTTTACCATATGTGGCTGCAGAGCTCGATGATGCTCCAACAGAGCGATGGACAGGCTGCTTTGATGCTGATGAATTGCTGGAAAAGTGAAGAAAAATAACATGTTTTTATGTTTATATCACTGAATTTCTGTCCTCCAAACAGTGGAGAGTGTTTCTAAAGTTATTCAAGGGCAGGCAAACACACACACACACACACACACATATAAACTAAAATACACACAGCCTAATGCTGCTCAGGGATGTGTGATGTGTTTCCCTGCAGATTCACTGAGCAACACATCTGGCTGCAGCTGCTGGTTTCGTAAACTGGAACAAGGATGAGGAAACTAGCTCAGAATAGTTGGAGGAAGATGTGGATGATAGTATGAGTCATGTTTAGTGTGAAAAAAAGATGATTTAGATGACGTTTGGAGCTTAAATTATCTTCACAGCCCTGAAACTCCCTCAGTGTTCAGAACTGTGAGTCTAGTTGTTTCTGGGTTAAGAATTAATCCAAAACCCAAAGCTTCCTGCCTGGCTTCCTCTGAGCTCTTGTGCATGTTTCCAGATTGTGTTGTTTTGTGTTCCAGTATTTGCAGCTGGACGCACATGACTAAATAAATTGTATAGATAAGAAGAAACAGTCAAAAAGCAACAGTTTCTCGCTGCTGCATGACTTAGTTTCACACATCCTTAGCAACAGCCTCTGGGGAAAAAAAAAAAAAAGCTCTTATCCCACTGAGCCAGAAAAGGTCAAAGCCCATGAACTCAACTTAGCAAACAACAGCGAGAATCCTCCCAGAAAGCATTACACACACGGTGAGAAATGTGGAACGCCGCCTGCTTTTTGAAGAAAAATACTGTACTCCAACTTGTTAAAGTTCAACAGCTTCCTAACTGAAGGACTCCAGCACAGAGAGTCACCTGATCATCCGACAGGACAGGTACCCCGCAAAGATTTGATGTGTGTGCCGTCCAATCACAGCGCTCGGCAGGAGGCAAAGGGCACTTTTCTCACTTGATGAAGCGACATCAAAGTGGATTAAGAGGCTGGGTGTTGGGTTCAATTGACCCAGGCCTTTTTTCCATTAACCTGCTCTGCATGAGTCTTCAGAATACAACACAAACAATGGAAATAAGACGACCTTCAGGCCTGTTAAACATCACAATTAATGACGTTATTTTCCTTTTTGTCATCTACTTTCAGCTCCTGAGGCAACTTCACATAAATCTCTGTCCATGGACTTAACTTGTCCACGCAACAAACTGCATCCCTGTGCAAAAAACAGGAATGTTGGAGCTTTGTACAAAAACAACTGGAGAGCAAAGAAGTGCCAAGAAACACACACTATTCATAGTCAGTGCTCAGAGACTTCAATCTACTGTTTCATAGGTCTAAACTACACTGCGATGCTGAAAAATCACTTTAATTTAACCTTGGAGTCATATATTGTGAGAAAAAATGCAGATAAATGATTAAAAATGTTAGTTTAGAAGTTTAGTAAATGTTTAATTTAAACTTGTATCATGCACATCAGTATGTATGTCAGTACCTGTAGTTTGTGGTCTCGATCTTCGGAGCTGCCACCGGGTCCCTGCCTCTGGCCCCCTGAAAGCACAGCGAACATTAGAAACACAGCCCACTGTTTCTCACAGCTCACAGGAAATCTCACAACAGCTCAGACAAAGTAGAGGTGCTGAGTGACCACTCCCAAAGGAGCAAGAAATCCCCTGGGTCCTATCCTCCTCGGGCTAGAAAAAAAAGAAAAAAAAAACCACAGACACACAACAGCACTCATGATCCGTCTGAGCTGTGTGAGATTTCAGTCGAATCTCAGCCAACGAAGCAAATTGAATCACACAAAAGAAATCAGGAGCAGCAGGAGAATCAACAACATTTTGTTGGCAGGCTCTCTAAAAAACAAGCACTGTGGGACTGCAAAGAGGGGGGGGGGGGGTGGAGGTCTACACATGTGATCACACAACAACAAAAAAAAAAAGGTGATTTGAAGTAAATTGATTGCAAACGATCTTCATTTCTTTTTTTCACAGCCAGTTTTTGCAGCTTTGCAGGCAGATAATCAAACAGAGCGGATCAATCCGGGGTTGCAAAGGCAGGCAGGCAGGCGGTTCCACGGCCGTCATCCAGGTCACAAACAACACAACGTGGTCAAAGCTAGCAAGCAGGTGGAGGAGTGGAGGGGGTGGAGGGGGGGGTCTCACTTCATTGAGACAGAGGGAAGAAGGGCGAGGGGGTGTGGATTTCTGCTAGATTATTATTGTGTAGGGATGCTTCAACAGAGAGAGAGAGTCAGGAGGGGGGCTCAGTACCTCACCCCAGCCTCGACGCTGCTTCTTCTGGGAAAGTCTCCTCTCCAGACCCTGGATCTCCGAGTCCAGCTCAGCCTCAAAGCGACTCAGCTCAGAGACCAGACTGGCCTGAGCCCGAGCAACGGTGAGGGGGGGGGGGGTTGGAAGGGCAAAATTAAAACACTAATACACTAAACTAACACAATGAGACTTTCTGGGGCTAATTGAGTCTCTTTTTTTGATGATAAACAAGGTGAAATTTCGATAGAATGAAGGCTGAAGTCAAGTTTAAAAGCTGTTAAAGCAGCTCACCTCAATAGAAGGAGACTTTGGTTTTTCAGGCTGTTTCTTCGGATATAAATAAGCCTAAAAAAAAAGAGAAAGAAAGTAATATTATCGAACAGAAGTTTGTTTTTTCATCTCATTTGGTGGATTAACAATTTGTTTCATCCAAACCGGAGTTTGTGACGGTGGAAAGATGAGCCAAAGCGGTTTGGATGAAATGTGTTTTACAACGATAAAATTACTGTTTTTGCAAATGGTGGAGTCTGGTGGATTTGAGGAGGGCGACATAACTGCTGTTTCTGGTGAAACAAGAAGACAGAGGCTTATAATAACAATCTATCTGAGCCTGTCGGTGACAAAAAAACATCACATTTAGTGAAAAACACACAGTGCTGCTGGCTGCAAGGATTACACACTGAAGCCCTGTTTCATGGCTGCTGGCGTTAGCACTGTCGCTCAATATTGGACTTATTTCAAATATTTTAGTCCACATAGCTCACTTTAACATGAAAACACAGAAAAAACAGAGCACAAGTATAAAGATATTGGATATATTCTTTAAAATCTATTTGTAGGATCTTAATTGTTTTTGATTTATGCTGCACTCTGCGTTCATCGACCAAGATAAAGTTGTTATTTTATGAAATTGCGTCATGAGGCAACATCGTTCTGTAATTGGGGCTAAAATGTTGCATATTGTAGCTTTAAATACCTTTAATATCTTACATTTATAGGGTAAAAGAAAGCTTTCAAAATGGAAAGTAGTCAATACTCTAATTACAGCTTCTCAAACCACATTTGGACTCAGGATGAATGTCAACACCACGTGATCAGCTGATCCATCAGACTTTACTTTAAAAGGATCTTTTGCAGAGGAATCACAGACTCTCTGCTCCATTTTCTTTCTTTCTTTTTTGTAAAATCTTGGCTGGATGCGTCTCTCTGAACGCCAAGGCCTTCTCCTCTCAGCCGGGAGTCATCCTCACTACAACCACACACTGTAATGTCACTGTGAGGGAGGCAGCCCAACACCTGATATGGTCAGAGTGCTGTTTTTCTAAACGCTGTCCGGGGGATTGAAGATACTGCAGGCCACCGTCAAAAAAGGGGAAATGAAATAAGCCTCCATGCTGTGAGCCATTACACACCACAAGAGGTTAACGCCATAATACGGATCACAAGACACCTCGGCTCCCGTGGGGGAGCACGAACAAAGATTCCTTTACTTCACGAGTGCAGACACAAGGCACAATGTGCACCAGATCTGGGACAATGTTGCAAGCTGTTCGAAAACTGTAACACGGCTCGGTGACCCACCAGAGGTGTGAAAACACACACACACACAGCTGCACACTCATTTACAGCTGCTCCTGGATTGTGCAGATTACACAAAACAAAACATTACAACAGCAGGAGGTGAAACCAATGTGAGTCAAAGTGTCACTGATTTCTGGTACGAAGCCCAATAACAGCAACGAAAACACTAAAATCGTGTTTGTTCTTGTCTGAAAAAGCTCAAGGAGGTAAAGCTGAAAGCCTATTGGATCGTCTGGATAAAAGAAGAGGTGAGCACGTCTGGTGGTGAGCAGCAGGTACACTCTGGGTTGACCACACTCGCAGGTTACGTCGCGTGAGAAGATGAAATATGAGGACTTAGGCGATAATCCTTAAAGAAAAGGTGCCCATCCACAGGCCTGTTTTTGTGCCTCACAGTGGAGAAAACAGCACCAGACTGCACACAGAGTTCAGGCGATTAGAGCCAACAACAGCAACAATTGCAGGATAAATCCAGAGGTTCAACACTAACGCAGAGATGTTTGTTTTCCTGCAGGAATTCAAATGATTACACAGCTTTTATTTGTTGTTGTTGTCTTAGTATCAGATGCCTGTGAGGTCGTACCTGGCCGTGGCTCTCTGAGGTGCTGCTCCTTCCAGGCTCAAAGTCGAATATGCTCTTCGGTTGAGGGTGCAGCTTTCCCGGGTCTGACAGCTTATCTACATCCTCACTCCTGAAACATTACACCCCAACACACACACACACACACACACAGACACACACAACATGGACAGCAACTTAATCATGGCTTCATTGTGAGCGCCTGTAGCAACAAATCCAAACTTGTCTGTCCCACATGCTCTCCCTCCGATGTGCTCGGCCTGAGTTTGGCTGGTATTTGAAAAAGACGTCACCTGCAGTTTTTATCTGATGTGAGGAGAAGAATTATAAATAATTGCGTTGCTGAAAAGAAAAGAGTGCAGCAGTAATTTTCTTCTCTTGCTTCATTTCATAATTGCACAATTTCTTTGCATATTTTTTCTTGAACTTAGATATAAGCTCCAAACTTTCTTGATAACATTACTGCTTAATCTGCTTTTCTTTTAAACAAAATTAAATAAGTAAATGTTTGGTTAAGACTTCTAATAATAACCAAAAAACAGAGCTTTAAGTAGTATTTAAAATTTGAGAAATATGCTAATCTGCTTATTTGACGACAGCTGGATATAATTTGTCCGTTAAATGTCAGCTGATTTAATCTGCAGCTGCATATTTGACATACAGGTGTCACAGTGGTATCGGTCTTCTGTCTTTTTCTTGGCAAGAAAGCGCTTGAACATTTCCCAAAACATCAAGCTATTCATTAAAATTTGATTTCTGCCTCTGGGACTTTCTGTACATTACGTTTCAGTGAAAAAACATGCAGCTCAGTTTGACTCCAGTCTTTATTAAATTGCTCAGAGGTGTAAAAGCGGATGATTGTCAGTGTGTTCATGTGTGTGTCTCGTGATGGACTGGCAGCTCGGCTCCTCTCAGTTGCTGAGTTTGATATGCGAAGCCCCTCGTGACTCTGAAGCTGTTACATCTCCAACCTGACGTAAACTCACCAGTCTGGCAGAGCTCCATAAGGCGTCAGTCTGAAGAGATTCTTGTCTGCTTCGTTGCTTTCCTCGGTGTTGGCAGATATCTGGACTCCTGTGGATCAGTGGATCAGTGCAGATCAGCCTTAAGTAGAAACTGATTATGTAACCAGACAGAACAACAATGTGGACTTTGGTGGATTCACTTACGTTGAGCTAACCATCGTTCTGAATCCTCCAGCTCAGGTTCTGGTAAACAAGTACAACAGAGAGACTCTTTTACACTTTAAAGTGTTTTATATAGATAAATCAAGCAAAATATGAGACATCTAAACTTATTCTAATACTTTAATACTAAAATACTAAAATAACTGGATTTTCTTACAGTGAAAAAGAAATAAATTGAGCAAACATACTAAAAGTTTCTAAAGTAAGTTGACTGAGTAACAACTTTTACAAGTGATTTTTCACTTAATACAAGCAAAAAACATCTTATACTGTTTTTTCCAGTTTGGCACCTCAGTAAGTCCCCTGTAATGTCCCTGAGGCCTTTAAAACCCACACTTGTTTAAGAGGACAAACAAACAAAACTGAACCAGAGGAGAAGTCAGGAAGAAAAAACACCTAAAGTGCTGCGGCGGTGCCATTAACTACACAAATAACAGGGACTGTGTCTCTATTACGCAACACATAACAGACACAAATGAACAGTTGGATGTGAGCGGAGCTGAGATGAGAGGCTGGATTATTGTCAGAGCTAATGAGCAGAAGTGACATTAGACTTAAATGCTCTTTCATCGTGTCATGTTTTGCCTCTGCTATAATCTGTTTGCTGGATCACATCTGTGGTACCTGACGCTAACAGAGAGGAATTCAGCCCGGTGTTGTGTGTTTAAGAGGAGGAGGAGGAGGTGGAGGAGGAGGTGGAGCTTCCTTACCCTCTGGCTTCTTGTGAATCTGTCTAAACATGCTCTTGTACCAGTCTCTGGGTTTGTTCACACTCTGGTATAAGAAAAGAGGGCAGGGTGCAGAAGGTAAATAAATCTGAGGGATTAGACCTGAGAAATGCAGCATGTGAGCAACTGAACGCTGTCAGCTCAAATCAAAATAAAACCAATGTTTTCTTAGACTGTGCAAGAATTTAAAAAGATCCATACAGCTTTAATCTAGTATTTAATTATGCAACAGCAGATTGTATGTTTATATCTCACTTACAGATCTGGAGGCGATGGGCATCCCGGTTTCATCCACTGGACCGATCCCTGAATACTTGATCAGCCTCTCCTCCCTGGTCGGAGTCCAACCACGAGGCAAAGTGGCAGAGCTCTGGACGCCATTGGACAGTCCGCCTGAGTCAAAGTCACAATAACAATGATTTAATAATCATGTTTTTGGGATTAAATTGACAGATCAGCTCCTGGCAGGGGTAAAACATCATCTGTCATTTCAAGTAAATTCATCACTTTCTTTTTAAATAAAATAATTGATCTTTGAGCTCAGGTGGATTTGTCAGGTATGCAAGTTTCAGTGACTACATCTGTGCATGTTATAGGTGGATAGTATTACCAATCATGTCCAGCAGGGGGCAGAGCATGTGTGAGGTAGAGCTGCTCCCCATGTTTTACACATCAGCTGATGCTTTAACCTGTCACACACAGTTCAACCTGCATGTATCAGCTCCTTTCAACACCTTTATTTCAACTGATGCCAAAATTTTCACCTTTCCACTTAAATTAACACTTAAAATTATTCATGGATTACACTTAAACTGAAGCTTTCTCAGCATGTTTTCAAATAAAACAATAAATGTAACATTTACAACATAAATGCAACTGTTTTAGTTTTTTATAAACTTC
>JAQNCA010000027.1:20384974-20399395 GCA_029783725.1 Acanthurus tractus | reverse complement strand
ACAGATCAGCTCCTGGCAGGGGTAAAACATCATCTGTCATTTCAAGTAAATTCATCACTTTCTCTTTGATAATACAATTGATCTTTGAGCTCAGGTAGATTTGTCAGGTATGCAAGTTTCAATCTGTGCATGTTATAGGTGGATAGTACTACCAATCATGTCCAGCAGGGGGCAGAGCCTGTGTGAGATAGAGCTGCTCCCCATGTTTTACACATCAGCTGATGCTTTAACCTGCCACACACAGTTCAACCTGCATGTATCAGCTCCTTTCAACACCTTTATTTCAACTGATGCCAAGATTTTCACCTTTCCACTTAAATTAACACTTAAAATTATCCATGGATTACACTTAAACTGAAACTTTTTCAGCATGTTTTCAAATAAAACAATAAATGTAACATTTACAACATAAATGCAACTGTTTTAGTTTTTTATAAACTTCCTCTAAATGAATATATATTTCCTGAAAACATATTTTGACCCACACAGCCAGTCACTCATGTAATACACAGATTTAAAAAGAGTCTTTACCATAAGCCTGTGAGGGACCATAGTAAGATCCAAAGCTGAGATTTCCGCCTCCATTCACCTCTGTCACCTAAAGAAAAGCAGACAAAACATAGTTATGTCAGTATTACAAACATCTCTTTGTAATGCGCTGACAGCTGCAATAGTGATGGTCTGAAAACATGCCCACGGCTGCGATGCATCATTGTTTCCACAGGGAGGAGCACTTGTTTACTGCATTCCTCGAGCTCCATCCCAGCATTGTTATTAACACAGCCGCGAGGACTTCACATACCTTGAACTCTCCAACTGGCAGCCCTGCGGAGTGGAAAGGGCTGAGAGGAGGCGTAGGGAGTCCAGGGGAGATGACCACCTCGTGGGTCAGCTCGATCTGCTGACCGGGGGAACCTCCAGGCTCCCTGGAGAAGATAATCCGGGAGCCATTCGGACCGCCGACCGCTTCCGCTCGTTGCTAAACATTGGAGGAAATGAGAAATATGGATAAACAAAAAACACAATATGTGAACTTTGCTCCCGTTGCGTCTCCTGTTGGCTCCGGGTAAACGCTGCTCTCTATGGGAGGTCATGTGAACTTGTTAGTGGCCCAGCTATTCCCCAGACAATATGTGGCCCCTGTGTTGGGGCGGGGGGGGGACTCAGATGAAAAGGCTCCTAATTTATTTAAAGCAGGGCCAGTGGGAAGTGGTGTTCCTCCCTCTTCATCATCTCCTTTGCCACGACCACAGAAAGGCCTCATTGAAGGTGCAGAGCGGGGGCACTGAAACAGGAGAGCGCCATTATGAGCCCATTAACTCCCTATTCACCAGGTCTCCCTATTCTCCAGCCGGGGGGGGGGGGATGGAGGCGGAGCAGGGGCCAGAGAGGTTGAGAGGGGGGGGCCGTCGATGTCAAACTGAAAGTCCAGCAGTGCCAGCAGAGGTCTTGTGGTCTCCATGGTGATCTTTTTTTTAACTCCCATGATGGTCAGTCTATTTATCTGAATCAGGTGCTTTGCTCCCCTCAGTGTGGTTGCTGGGGGGGGGGGGTCATGGGAAAAAACCCTGAGCTGTTATCTGCACAGTTGTTGTGACACCAGACTGACTTGTGTGACACTTCGGAGTGTTTTTTCCTGGATTTTGAAAGAAATTTGCATTCACAAAACAACTAGAAATATCAACATTTTGCATCATTAAAAAGGTCTTTACCTGAGACTGCATGTGATCAGTTTTGGTCCTTTTGTCAATGATGTCAAATTCTTTCACTCAGCATTAAAAATATCTGCAAGGACAAACACAAAGATGATAATTTTTAATAAAATTATACCTTTTTTCACTTGCACTGAAATATTTACTTGTTTACTCCTTGTTGCTAATGTTCGTTTAAACAAATGTGCAAGAAAATAACTTAAAGTAGCTTCATCTTGAGGTTAAATTGTTGGAAACATAATGGGGAAGTTTCACATAGGTTACTGTCATTTATTAGAGACAATAAACTTTGTTTTAACTTTTAAAGTTTTTCTATACAAAACTGAATATTGGTGACTGCATGAGGAAAGTATTTTGCGAACAAATAATTAGATTTATTTAGTTTTAAACACTTAATCCCCCAACTATCACCACCGTTTGAGTTAAATGCTGCTAAAACTTGATGGAAATATGTGACATCACCTTTTTCCAGAACTTTAAATAGAACCAGTAAGTGGAGCTCAGACACAAAGATACTGAGAAGTTTCATGTGAAATGACCTAAACTGTTCAAACTTAAGAAGAAAATTGTTTGTTCATTTAGACTTTTTTCACTGAAAGTCAAAAATAAACAAGAAAACAGGTTTTAAGGAATTTAAAAGTTACATCTGTCAGATCTGTTCTTTTTTAATTAGAGACATCCAATCAATGTTTGGGAAAACAATCAGAAGCTTTCATTGTGAATCTTGCAGTCTGCCCTGTTTAACCCTTGAGGCCTGTTTTGTTGGGTTCCACAAAGTCTTTCCATCATAAATCACATTTTACATCCAGGCAGACTTGACAGCTGTTCCATTATCCCACCAGTATTCCCAAGAAGGAAAGTTAGCGTCACCCACTTTTTCCCGTTTACTAAGGAAAAACCCACCCAAAAACAATGGGTGTGACTCACACACCCGCCTCACTTTTCCCAGTCACACGATGCCGTAATAAGCCGGAGTTCAGGGGCGGGATGATGGAGAAGGTCAGCTACTGAAAGTGGAGACCGGCTCCTAATCAATCGCACCTCACAAAAACAGATTAAGCCTGCTGTTTCAACATCAAAGGCACGGGGAAAATGAGGGGGAGGCTATTTCCGCTCCTGTATGAGGCAGGCACCGCTCATCTACAGTGGCTAAATGGCCCATAATAACAGTGTTGGCATAGAAACCAAAGCCACCGTATGGCCTTGCATCCCTGCAACCCCGGCCTGTGCAGAAACATTGTATGTGCAAACAGACTGCAGGTAAATTTAACTCAGAGAACAGAAACATCAGAGATAGCAGATGCAATAGAGCACAAGTTGGTTAAAATGAGGATTAGGGTATGTTTTTCTAATCTGGAACAAAAAACTAAAGTTTTGTAGTTTGGCAGGAAAGTACTCATCAAGTGTAAGCTGAGCTACAACAGCCTGAGAGCTTCACCCCAACAAAAATCTGCCGTGATGAGTTTTCCATGCAGCATTAGAGTCAATAATCATTGCAATCAAGACAAGGAAAACTATACTCACTCTGTGTCTCTGTGCACGAGGTTAGTTAGGAGGCAGCAGTGATAGAATCAGCGCTCCAGTTTCCAGACAACGATGTTACTCTATCTGACTCATCATCTCCCAATAAACTGCATTACATAACCAGAAAAATATGGGAACCGGAGGCTTGTGTCTACAACAATACCATTACTGCTCAGGCATGACAGACGACCTATCATCGCCCACTGCAATCACCGCCAGCTGATTATCTGCCCAACAATGGGACACACTGTAAACAAGCTACATTTACAAATTATGGCTATAAGTAATCCCATTAACAATGTGTTTGACATGCCGTTCCTTCATTTACACCAGAGCTCCTCGCTGCCATTCACTCTGAGGGCTCCATCACACTGATGAGCAAATAACTGGGAGGAAGAAAATCAGTGGCATTTTCCGTCTGCACGCATATAATGCGAAAAATCCTGAGGAGTAAACAAAGAAGCTTCTTGTCGCTTGCACACTGCTGCCATTCAAGCATCATGGACAGCTGCTGCGGTTTGATAGCTGCCCTTCTGTTTCCATACACACCCACTTCATAATGGATGCGGTTACTTAAGGAAATATATGTGGGTGCATTTCCATATAGTTTGTGACAAGAGTCCTGTTTAAAGATGAGAGAAAGCAGCAGAGACTGCGATATCCTGAATCTGATGGTTAAACTTGAAAAAGCACTGGGTTCCTTCAGTTCCCATAATGCAACACATCTGCATCTCTTTTAACTAGACTCTCTCTGCCTCCTAAACACTTAAACCTCTTGAAGACTCCTGCAGTTTGTTGCACAAACTACTTAAATGTTTAATCTTTCTTGACACCATAATAAAACTTCCTCCACAGCTACAAAAGACATGATGCAACTAATCAGTTAAGTAAGCGAAAAACTAAGTGTAAAATCAGTGGAATGTTCCTTTAATACGCTCTGCAGTTATCATATTGATGCTAATATTGAAAGGAATGCATGCGGTGACTCTCATTATTCCCCCGTAGGACTGAATCATTCTTTTTATGTAGAAACAACCTAATAAAATTCTAATCGCTTTGAATTACGGACCTCTTTCTTGTTGACACTAATTTATTATTGAGTTGACATTGAAACTGCGTCCACTCAGAGGTCCAAAACCTGAAGAGCATTGCTTCACCCCTGCAACATCCTGATGAGTAAGCCCATGTCATAACAGTGTCTCTGTGTCTCATTTCTCTGGGGAGATAAATCCCCTGCATGCATTCCCCCTTTCGAGAGCACCAAACACAATCCTGCCTAATAAGGAAAAATCAGCGTCGATATCTAACAAGAAAATCCTGGTCCAGAAGTCTGGCTCTCCCCGGGTTTGCTCTGAACTCTCAGCGCATTCTTATATAATTACTAAGACTCAGCAGCAGCAGACGCAGCAACAAGGTTTCACACGGAGACGAGGTTTTTCAGAGCTGGTGGTGTGTGTTTATGTGTGTTTCGATGCCGTCTTTCTTAAATATAAGAACCTTACAGCCCAGACATTTACAAGTCAGATGCCTGCGAGGTGAGAGGTTCATTATCACCACAGGATCAGTGTTTGAATGGAAGAAAAAAGCAGAGCAGTAAAAAAGGTTTGTTTACATCACAGCTGATGATGTCCTGCTTTCAACTTGTCATCAGATCACCAGCATTCTATATTTCCAGCTCGGCAGTGAATCTTCTTATACATCCTACTTCAGACTTTACATTTATTTTAATCACAGGGTTACTGAGGACATCCAGAAACGAGTATCAGGGGATTTCAGTATGGAAATGTCTGCCTCTGTCCTCAGGAAACTTATCCGCTGTGGAAGCTCTCGCCCAGATGTTGAACACTGTAAACTGATCCATGAAGCAGAAGTCTGACGGCTCCATCAAACATCATCCAGTTAAACATGATGTTGTTGCTTAGTCACAACCTGTGCACATTTAATGCACATCCACGTAGTTTAATATTCAAAAACAATGACACCAGTGCACTTTATGCAGTTCTTAACTCTGTGTTTTATTGTACATATTCTCCATCCTGTTAGTGCTGTTTGTGCTTTTACTCCTGTGTATATTTACTGAGGATGTAAACTAACTCTGTTTACTGTTCTGCCAGTGATTTACTATGTTTTTACAATCATTATTTGCTCCTTGTGTGTTATTGTTGCGCATACTTTTTCAATTTTGTTAGATTCAACTTTCACCTTCTACATTTTTTTACCCTAATTTGTGTTTTTCCAATTAATCTCATATTTTTCTTCAAGCCTCTTTCAGAATTTTATTGCTCAAAAAATGATCCTGTGTGTTTAAAACTGCATGCGATAAAATCACTTTCACTTTTTTTTTAGATCTGACTCTGAGTATAACGTTTTGTTTCTGTTCCTTTTTCACGCATAAGGAGCGGATGAGGAACCAGTCTGTTATCTGAAGTTGCTGAGCCAGAGCTCGTTCAGCAGCTACAAGGTCAGTGAACTTTGCCACACCTCTGTGATTCCTGTGAATCATACGAGGAGGGTTGTCACAAGCAGGAAAAGCAACACAATACTGTAAAAAGCACTACTGTGGAAAAGGAGTTGGCAAACCTCAAAAATGTGTAAAACTGCTCACACACAACAAATGGCAAGTAAACCCACAAAGAGGTCGGTTTTCTTCAGCACTTATTAGTTATCACAGTTCCCTCGACCTAAGATGACCCCCTTTTTTCCACCACATGCAGAGCTTCTCGCATTGTTCTCACCAAGAACAAGGCTGTCGAGGTGACCACACATCCCCTAATGAATAACTGTCACTGTGTTGACCCATGAACTTCTGTGATGTGTTGGTGCACCATCGGGAAAAGTAATGATTTGCGGTCAGAAAGAGAATCACATCTTCCATAAATCACCTATACAAGCAAGTGGCGGCGGAGAATGTGTCTGCAATGACTGAACGTCCCGAGACTTGAAACAAAACAAATAAAAGTGTCACTTGTGAAGCAGTCGTCATTCATTAGCACAAGTGTTGTTCTCTGCTTCCATTTGCCGGGCGGCGAGAAGAAATGGTGAGTTAATCATTGACTCAATGAGATGGGAACTACTGCTGCTCACAGTCCGAAAGAAAGGATCCAAGTCCTGTTCGCAAACACGCAGGAAACCAGACGAAGTACCAGCTCTGTATTTACTCAAGGTGGTCATTTTGTTTGGGTGAACGCCGAAGTGCATCACATGTGGTTGTATATTCTTAAATGAGATGTGGATGTTTATGATGAAGTGTCAATTTCCGGGATATAAACTGACACAACAGACAGAGGGGTAAAGTCTTATCACCCACGTGCATGTACACAATGTTAAAATTGCCCCGACAGGTTACATAAGAGGTCGTAAAGCTGTTAAAAAAATCCTGCCTTAAAAAGTAGTGAGAATGTAATTACAAGCACATTTGAGCGAATAAATAAGAGGGGCATTTTATTTCTAAACACATTAAATGAGTCACTGTGCAGTTATGTGAGAGATGTTGGAGGTCCTGTGAGGTTCATCACACAAACATGTTTCCCCTCTGCAACTTAGCAGATGTGCAGACGCAGCCCATACAAGGTCCTGGAGCTGCAAGTTTATGATATGCAGTTATTGGGGGATACACACATTTATCAGGAGGGAAGTATTTCACCTCCTTGTATGGTGCTCCTTCGGTCTGGGCAACAGGAGGAGTCGGCCTGTGTGCTTCTTGTCAATGGAGAGGCGATGTGTTCCCGAGAAGAGCTGCACTGCAATAAATCAAAGCCCCTCTCTACAGGAGGAGTTGGAGAGCCGTGCAGGTTTACCAGATTTATTCTGACAACAAACACTTTTGATATTACTCAGCCTTTGTGAGAGTAAAACCGTCATACATTGTGTCAAGGAAAACAATGAGAAAAAATAAAGTCAGGTCAAGGTAACGGCAGAAAAAAACAATCTCACAAGTCCTCATGCCTGTCATTTTGCATCCTTAAAGCTGAGTGCAGCCTGTGGATATGAGGACTGGCAGCTCAGACCCTCAGTAAGATCACAAAGGGAATCAGAGCCGACTGTGGAAATCACCCTGACAGTAAAGGGGGAGCCACCGCTGAGGAGCGGACCCTCCTGATTTCAGGTCATTACCGCCTGGAATCTGCAGCAGGACGGGAAAATACTCTGTCAAAAAAAAAGAAAACTTTCCTGGCTCTCTGGAGCTCAGCCAGATGTCAGTGCGCACATGCCAGCTGGGCAAAGCAATGAGGGATGACATATTGGATAACAGTGCACACTCTCTCTCTCTCTCTCTCTCTCTCACTTCAGCTCCAGCTGCAACTCACAGCTGCTCTCACCTCCAACTCCAAAAAAGCCTGTTTCAACATCAAAAACCACGCAGATCACACAGTTCCACCTGTTTTCAGGTGCAAAACGGCAGCATCCCTCCTTCTACTGCAACGCACTGGTGTGCACGTCTGCAGCCGCTCACTAATCCTGTGGAGCCCTGAGCCGTCAGACAGGTTGCTCCACCTTAAAAACAAAAACGGCCGAGCTTTACACAAGTTTCTACAGCCTCAATGTTTGGGATCACTCCCTTCTGATTTAAATCTGTGCTCCCATGAGAAAGAACGGACTCACCTTAAAAAGTGGCACGGACAAGTGAACTCACACCTTCTTCTGTTTGCCTGCACGTAAGCCACGCTGCACACCCTTCCTGCCTTTTCTCTCCCTCTTTGCTCATGAAGCTCGCCGGGACACACAATCTCTCTCTCTCTCTCTCCCTCTCTCTCTCTCTCTCTCTCTCTGTCTTTCTCTTTCCCAGCCCTCGCTCGCTCTGCCTGCCCTCGCGGAGGACTTCCCGGTTGACAGGCATCGCCATAGCAACCCCACTTCGGCCTCTGTTCAAAAAAAAAAAAAAAAAAAAAAAGAGGTGGCCTTCTCTTTGGACACCTCCTTCACTGAAGCAGCTCCATTGTTGTGATAAGGTGATATTTCACAGTGCGGGGTTAACCAAAGGGGAGTGCAAATAGTTCATCACCTCCACCTCCTCGACACTGCCCAGTGGCTCCATGACACCCCCCCTCCTAACTTTATCTGTGTGTGTGCGTGTGTGTGTTTATATGTGAGTGTGTCAGAGTGAACAGGCCGGCAAAGGTTCTTTCTGTCCCAGCAGCTCTGGAAGTGTTTCAGAGTGATTAGTTCACACCGTAGGACACGAGTACAGCTGACATTTCTCCCATGAACACAAACAGGAACACACACACACACACACACACACACACCAACACTGTCTGATGTCAAAGCTGAGACTGAGATGTTCAAACTATTCAAAGCAGGAGATGCAGCGTGAGAACAGATAAGTCAGTCAGCATTCAAATTGCGACAGGACAGTCGGTCAAATTACAGTTGACGACATTCGAAGAGGAAAGAAGCAAAAATTCTCAAATTCTGCTGCTGCTCCTGCTTGCAATAGTTGCTGAAATAAAAGCAGGATTTCCAGTTTGTCCACAGTTCCTTCCAGTGAAGACAAACAGTGCAAAACCTGAAATATGGCGCGCCGATTGGCTTGATCTGACGCTGAGTCTGCAGCAGGTAAACTGAGTTACAGGGTCCACAGTGCAGGTGAGAGAAAAGATGCAACCAGCTCCTTGTGCATGTGCACTGTTGGTTCTAGCAGAAAAACTACAGACCGGACAAAGAATAACTTTTAACAGAGTTAAGCTAGCGGTCTATCCATTCATTTAAAAGTTCATGTGTGTGTGTGTGTGAATGCTGGCCAGTTCCAACTTGAAACTGAAGGACTCAGCTCTTTTTTAATAATTCAGCGGTCTGGCTTTGTGGAGCGAAACTCGGGGTAGATATCCGTTTACCGAGCCTGTGCTCCTAACAGGGTTGTTTTTGCCAAATGGTTGAGGCAGCTCGACCTGAGGGGCAAAGCTGGGCAGCGCAGGCTTCAGGCTTCAGGCTTCAGGCTTCAGGCGGCAGGCTCTAATCTGAGTCCTGCCAGAGCAGACTTTCCACCCGGCTGTGACCACATCTGACACCCTGTCACTCTGCAGCTAAATGAGGTAATCACGCAAGAGGCGATTGCAGCTTTGGCCCGGAGAGCTGACACTTCTCACCCCCCCCACAACACACACAAACACGCACACACACTGGATCCTTGTTCGCTTTGTCTCAGTCTCTTTGCTGAACAAACACAAGGCTTCATCAACTCCAACTCCCCCCCTTTTTTTTTTTATTATTACAGTGAAGCGTTGTCAGAACAGGAGGGGAAGAGGCACGTTGTTTTACCTCAGCGCCTCCAGCTGAGCTTTACTGTGCTGTAAAGGCCAAACGCTGTCCTGTCACGCTGAGCGGTATGTGCCAGTATGTTACTACAGAAGCTCATTAAGAAGCCTGACAGCCACGGATTCCAGCGAGTAGATAAACCATGACATAAATCTGTTACATAATCATGAACCAAGTTACACGATGACCATGACCGTGGAACTTTTTTTTATAACTACCGGCTTGAGGAAACAAGAAACTGCAAGATAAAGTTGTCAACCAGTGAGAAGACAGAATAGAAGAGCTGCAGGTCGACAGGTAAACGGCGGATGACCGATTCAGAGCTCTGAACTTCATACAGAGCAGCATGTGTCGTTCACACCACAGTTTGAGCTCACAACGATCACTCATGAAATGTCCCTGAGAACAAACACAAAAACTCAAAAGCATCTGGGTTTATTTAGGCAGTAAACAACATCTGATGTGCCAGGATGAGACGACAAACAATCCACTTCATAGTCAGAAATCCTCTGAGGATGCTTGTTTTGAAAGAAAATACTATTATATATTCACTCACAGAGATGTTTCCCATCAAAACATCAAACTACAAACACAACAGGGTGCAGTTTTTGGACAGATGTCTAATGATAACCATCTTCTGAACCACAAAGAGCAAAGAGTGGCATCTGCTGTCCTCCTCATATCTGTCCTGTGTAATGTAACAACTCAACTGTTAAGCAATGACATCCAGAGAAGAAATAAAATCAAGTGAAAAAACTGCCACAGCAGTGACAGAGCAGTGACGAACTGCTTCCAGTGAAACGCTGAGTGATGAGGGAAAACAACATGATGATCAAGCCCATAAACATTTAAATCAAAACCACTGAATCAATAACGTAAAACTGACAGAAAACTCCTCTGAACTCCTGTTTCTTGGAGACACAAAGCCTCGCTGTGGTCACGGTGTAAAGTTGTACTTACAGGCGAGTGCAGGCTGAGCAGTGAGGTCTCCTCAGTGCAGAGGGAGGGAGGAAGTGAATGAAGAAGAAGAAGAAGAAGAAGGAGGGAACCACTGCTGCTCCTCTCTCTCCTCTCTCTCCCTCCCTTTCTCTGTCTCAGGCCAACAGGGTGTCTTTTATCTTTGGTGAATGATTCAGCGTGGGTCTGGATGTTTGACTGAGTGTCCGTAGGCGTGTGTGTGTGTGTGTGTGTGTGAGTGTGTGTGCATGTGTGAGCACGCACTTAAAAGCTCATCAGGGAGACGGCACTCAGTAATAGTTTCCATCCACAGCTGGAAATAATAGAGATTCTCATACAGGCACAGGCTCAGTGGCACCGCCCTCCAGTGTTTCAGAGGAGGATTTCCAAACTTGTCTCAATAAAGACTGACACACATTTCATACTGCATTAGCAAAGTCTATTCACCGTCACAGGGCTTCAAATGTTGCGTCAATCACATTTAAAGTAGCTAAAGGAAGGCGGTCTGAAGTTCTTTCTATGATTTCTGTCACTTTTACAAGCTTCATGTTTAGATTCAAAGAAAAAAAAAGGATTTCTCAGTGAATTTTTAACACATACACACACATGTTGAGGCCCACGCAAACACTTGAGCTCCTGAAAGGGGAGTCTTGAGATTTCCATGTTGTGTTTCAGTGCCAGGCCTGACGTACTCACCCAGTATGAGGAAACGCTTGTAGCAAAGCCAAGAGAAGTCAAGCTTCTTCCACAGAGTCGATGCAGCAGATCAGCTGAGTTTAGTAACTTCAGATAAAAAATAAAAAGCTTCTGTAAAGCTCATTGACGGTTTTTGTTTTTTTTTTCCTCTTCCGCCTTTCCTTGTCCTGAGATATCAGTCTCTGCTGGATTCCTGCACTCCGAGTCCAGAAGCTCTGCCATCCAAGATAAATATTTAACAGGTTGGCTGTGAGATCAGCAGCCAAAGGTCACGTCTCTTTTCCTTCTCTGGAGTCCATCTTCTCACCGGACCCACGAGACGATGGCCCACAGCTCCACAGTGACACCTTGAGTTCACTTCAGGGGAAATCGCAGTCCAGATGAGCAAGAAACTAAAACAGATGTGATGAGAAAGTTCGTTAAATGACGTGTCAGCTTTTTTAAAATCTGTCTTTATTAAGAACATTAAGGAAACAGTCATGTCAACAAAATAGCAGGGTGGGTCTTGAATAATACAAAGGAAATAAAAAAATAAAGCTAAAAGTACTTAAACAGATAAAAGGATCCTTATTACTGCAGTAGAAATTACACTTATCAACAGGTTTTGTAGCCTTTTATAAGTGACTTACTTACCTTTAAGAGAGTTTTTTGTTGACAAATTAAGATTTATAAATATAAAACTTAGCTAAAATCATAAAAAAGATTAAAGATGTATATTTAAATTCTCATAATTTAAATAGATAAGGTTAATACAATACAGTTAAATCAGCCAATAATGACACAATGTTTTAGTAAAGTATTGCTGAAACAAAATGGGCAAAGTTTCAAATGAGTGAAGCAAAGCCAAAACAAAAAGTTTATATCTTCATAAATCTTTAGGAAAATGTTTTACAGAACTACAGGAGTTTGTGTATAAACAACATTGACACATCCTTGACCTCATTGGCGATGAAATATTTGTAACCCAACCCTCCTGCCAAGAATAATCTGACTTAATTTATCTAACCACTAATTCTTTGAACAGTAAAAAATGAATTTATTCAGTCCATCGCTGCTCTGTTAATACACCAGTAATGTGAAGAAATGGTTCATTTTTCCTTTGTTGGAAAAAAATTAGAAATTTCTTTTTTTTTTTTAACTTAATTTGCATAAACAGTAAACGAAATTCAAATATATCCTGTAAGGTCACTTGAATGCACTTTGTTTCTGAAGTGGACAGTAACATGATAAGCTGTACTTCACTGCCCCTTAGTGGCTATGAGAAGAATTGCATGTAGTTCACATTTTACTCAGACTACAAAGGGGTGTCGCTGTTTCAAACATTTTGATTTAACTGACAGGAGTTGAAATGTGTTAGTTAACTCATCATTAAGACGTTTCATGAAAATAAGTAATGCTTACACATAACAGGGTTCATACATTGATTTAGCGATCAAAAAGCAAAGTATGTGAAATATCAGGCCAAAAAATTAATGTATATCAAGAGAAAAGAGCTGTACAGCAACGTACAAGGGATTAACTTAAATGCCTGTAAACAGTGTGTCCATAGAAGTCTGTCACATCCCAGGTGATCCCATTTTCCAGTATTTCAGCCTCAGAGAGACTACTTCTGCAAAATATTCTGCATGTCAGACAGAAAGCAAGACAAAGCATTGTGGGATTGCTCTTTCCACAGACATACTCATGCACTCTTAGTCGATGCTGTCAAAAAGAAACTAAAGACTCATTTAATTAAACTGGCCTTTGTTTCACCTACTGTAATGTAGAGTTTGTATTTGGATGTGTGTTTCATGTAAGGATATTAATATTTAAATGTGTACATTTTCATTTAAATATGAACATATGTCTGTTTTATTACCCTCGTTCCCTTATTTCATGTGTTGCCTGTTATTGCTTTGTGAAGGTGCTATAAAAACAAACTTGTATTATGTTATTATTAGGGCTGTCGAAGTTAATGCGTTAACGCCTTAACTCAAACTCCTTTTAAGGGCACGAATTTTTTAACTTGCGATTAACGCACGTACGGTCTGTGTCTTGCCAGCTCCCGTTGTTTCAGGAAGTGGTGGTGTGGTGCTGGTGAATAACATTACAAACGGTTACAAAGCAGAAATGGATACAGAAAAGGGACTTTTAAACAGAAAGATTAGCTTTAAAATTCTGCCCGATGATTCTCTGGAAAAAACAAAAAGTAATTTGTATTTATTGTAAATGTAAACTAAGTTACCACCGGAGCACGTCCAGTCTTAAATACCACACGATGGCCAAGCATACCGCTGTTGTAGAGAGCCCTCCTCTTCCTCCTCGCCAAAGACAGACTATGCTGGATAGCTTTACAAATATAGCTTTTTATTTGCAAACCTTAATGCAGGGTCGCCCCCCAGGGCCGAACGAGTCGCCCGCAGGCCTGTTCTAAAAATAGCACAATTCAGGAGTGAGCTGCGTCTAAAAATAAATTTTATTCTGTTGCTATTATTTTTTAACTACACTTGAATTTATATGGATTTAAAAATGACAGTATCTTAAAAAAATATGTTCATTATACGTGAAGCTTAGAAAAGTTTAGGTGAACTCTGACCCCCTCTGGTTCAAAGGTCAGCATTGTGCGCGTGACAAAACCTCAGTGCTCGCGGAGAGTAAGCTAGCGGACGCAGTGAAAGTTGGCGCTGAATGAAGTTTCTTACCCCAAAACATGGCCGAAAACAGAAAGAAAACTTATCACCTTCACAACGAATGGGAGGAGGAGTTCTTTTCGATAATTGTGAAAGAAACCTGCGTTTGTCTCATTTACGGGGCGACTGTGGCGAGGCTACCATGCTAACTACCCACCGGGAAGCTAAAGGTAAGGCTCGTGAGCTAAAGGCAGCTTCGGGTAAGCAACACTCTTTTTCACGAGGCCGGAGAAAAAGGCACAAAAAACTGTAAGCCCTTCGTATGACTCAGTAAACATGAAGTTGCTCTCAGTTTCAAAAAGGTTGGTGACCCCTGCCTTAATGGTTGGGATCATTGGCTTGAGAATATCTCAAGGTTTGAGGGTTTTTTTGTTTTGTTTTGTTTTGTTTTTTGGAGATTATCTGGACAGTATAGGTATGTAATCGTTTTGAAATGTTCCAATGAAAATAAACATAGAATGTTTACACAACGGAATTATTGTCCTCTCCTCATTTTTTCCAGATTAGAGTATAAGAAATACAATAAATATCTTGTTAAGTCACATATAGAGTAAGGTAAAAAAAAACGTGCGATTAATTTGCGATTAATCGCGAGTTATGACACTCAT
>JAQNCA010000027.1:20362123-20378312 GCA_029783725.1 Acanthurus tractus | reverse complement strand
CAGCTTTTAACATTAACAATGTATTGTATATTGTATCCTAAAACTTGTTTCCACAAAGTGTATCACAGAAAAAAAACTTTAAAGGTGCAAAATGCAATGTTTTGCACCAATTATAGCACAACACCTCCCTCTGACTTTCATGATCAATTGTGGCTAAAAAAATTGGGTCCAATTAGTTTTATCCAAACCATTTGACCGGTCTTAACCAAAGGTCACAATATAAAGTGCAGCATTTACCTTGCGAAGGTTGTGCATAAGTTTGCAGTTAGGACTTCAGGTTTTGCTCAGCAGAGTTCATGTCCAGTTCTGAGGACAGTTTCATGCTCAACACACTACTATACACTCCTGTACTTTCAGTACACACTTTAAACTACACATCAACCCTGTACTTAAAACACAGTCTGTATTTGAACTTGATGCAAAAATGTTTATGTTATTAGCACATTTAAGTGTAAATGTTCTTTTTATGCACCAAGTTTTAGTTACAGTCTCGCTCCCTACAACCATGAAATCTTGTTTATTGTGTTTTTGCCAAAAATGGCAAAAACACAGTTAATAAAGTTCAATAAAAGTTTGACTTATAGCATTATTTTTCTTTATAGTTCTGAATTTAAAATCTAACAAAGCAGATCTACTGATATTTTATATTAGCTCCTGTGATGTACAGAGGACCTTCCTGACACTTAAAGCACTTTTATAAATTGTATACTATAAGTTTTCTGTAAAAGTTGAAGACCAAGAATAAACATCTCACCAGAGTTCTTGCTGTGACTGGTCTTCATGGTCTTGAAGAGGCAGATCCTTTCTTTTCTTCGTGTCTCTGGAGAAGCACTCTTGTCTATATCTTGGTTCAACTGTCATGTGGTAGGTGTGTTGATATCCTCTGAAACATGCTGCACATGTGGCTTAAAAATAACAAACACATTCCCTTCATCACATCCAAAGGGAAAGGGGAGGGACTGAGGGAGGAGCTACACTTTGGAAATTTTCCTAAAGCTGAAGGAAGGGCAGTCATTCTTACTTTTTATCTTCTGCGGCTTCTTTTAAATCATTTTGCATTTATAAGAAGCAATAAAATCTCTGAGTGGAGATTTACACTGCATGATTTTTGCTAATGCATGTTTTTTGTATCAGTGTGTTTCATGTGGAAGTCAAACATGTTAAAGCAAGTTTCCATGCACCCACCAAATTATTCTGATTAAGAAACAGAACATTGCAATAACAGCACATTCGAGACAAGTATATATAGATACACACTGTTAACTGGTTGTTCTCGCAACTTTACTCTATTAAGATTCACGTGATGTTTCCTTTATTTTAATTTTGCAAGTTAAGTTAAAATTTCTTCCTGCATAAAACCTTCTAAAGTGTTTCACAATGACACCGAGCTCAAAATGACAAAAGCAGTGAAAAAAAAAAAAGTGAATTTAAAAGTTTAAATGTTTTAACCCTGGTATTGGCACTTTTTTTTGTCAGAGTCACAGTGCATTTGAAAATACAATGCAACATGACCTATTTTTAAATAAACTTTCCAAAAAAGTCACCTGATTCAATACATCATGGAAAATAACCCCATAATACTGGATTTCTGCCTCCCTGGCCAGATTGGTGACTGATTCAGCTTCCCACTTTATTGAATACATGTTCAAACATTACATTTTCCATAATCCAGCACCGGTTTCTACAGAGCTTTGTCACCCTCTAAAGGAAGTGTGCACACATATACTCATTTTAGTCTTATTGGTTGGTAGTGCTGATCATGTGACAGGATGAAGCCATAACTGGAAATCCGAAATGACATCACCACTCTTGGAAAGTTACTAGCTCTTCGTCTATCATGACCAAACATCATGTGTTTGACCACAGATCACCACAGTCCTGTCTGCCTGGGGGCCACACCTGAAATCTTTCCTGAATTTTAGACGTGTGGGCTTGTGTGACAAATTTATGAAGCATGTGAAGCATCTGATTATGTTAATTTGATGGGAAACGTTTGTCCTGTGACACCAAGTGTTTGACTCTTTCATTTCTGTTCTTTTAATATGCAAAATAATAACTGACGACTAGAACGAAAAACTAGGAGACCTACAAAAACTCACTTAAGTATCCACCCCTGTTCATAAAGAAACCTGAATGACATTAAAAGACATAACTTTTAACATTTATATGGATATATTTGTTACTACAAACTCTAACACTATAACCACATATTCTCTCCACAGGGAGTGCTGGCAGATTTATAAATCAAAATCTTAGTTTATTACTGAATTAAACTGAAAATAATTCTATTTTAATTGAAATCTTATTTGCTCCAATAGCAGCCTCATATTGGGTTTGGTAGCCAGCTGTATCAAAGGAGTTTTGTTTCTTAACTTTTGAAACAGAAGTGATGAAGCTGAAATCTGGGCAACATGAGTCATAAATGAGTGCAACTTTCCCGGGGACAATGATACTATTACAGGCCTGAGATTTCCCATAAACTTAATCTATTACTTGAATTAATTCAGCACTTATGTACATATATATATACATTCATGAAGTATATTGCAAGTACGTCGTGAAACTGGAGGATTTAGCAGGATGAATGAAGATTAGAGAATCTGTGAATATTGTAAACTAAGTGAGGTGATATAATTTTTTTTCTTTCACTGAATAATTAAATATAATAATGTATTATAATGTTTATAGTAGAACTAAAATACAAGACAAATGCATGAATCACACTGTAATATAAATTGATTATAAATTAAGTATCTTTTGCTTAATCACATCAGATACATGGTGTCTAAACAGACACGACGTGGTGCATAAATGCAGATGTTGTTTTGCATCTGTTGTCTTATGATGCAGCATTGAAGCAGGAAGCATTGTAGCTCTTCTTCTTCTCCTCCTCTGTGCACTCCAGGCTCAGCTGCCTCTGCTCCACCACACTTGGTCAGACATGGCAGGCCATCAAAAAATCAACTTGTTCCCACTCCACCTGTTCAAAATACAATTAATCTGCTGCCTTCCAATAAGAGGCTTGGCTTTCAGAGGGGAGCCAATGGGAGGCGTTCAAGCCGTGAGACCCAGGCCAATCCCCGGCTGCATTCTAATGTGGCCTATCTTTATCAAGGTGCCACTCCACTTTCAGATACTGCTTATTTATGATATCTGAGGAGGGAGCCAGCAGGAGGCATACGTCTGTAGGAAAACACTCAAATCTGTGTCCAGAGGGCTCGCTCGAGACTTCAGATATGGGATTATCACAGACAGCTCTGTGGCTGAGAAGAGGTGAAGGGCGACAGTGAAGAGTTTGTATGCAGCTGCACCATTTCTGATGTGTGCAACTTTGGAAAACATCAGGGACTTTGTTTAAATTTGCTATAAGTGCTCTCGTATATCTGAATATTGAGGGACGTAGGATCTGATCTCAGATCCAGACTTGGCCTGCAGCTGACAGAACTTCTCTTGGGCCCGTCGGAGGTCCCTTCCTGCCTGGATTTTATTGGATGTGTTACTGAGATCTGGAGGTAAAGTTACAGAATTCCCCATGGATCCAAACATCCAGGGGTCTTTCCTGTTCAACAACGGCCTGAACCAGTTTCCCTCGGACCTCAAGGCACCGGTTTGCCAGTACTCAGTGCCGAACTCTTTCTACAAGCTCAATCCGGGCCTCAACAGCCAGCTGCAGGCAGGGACCCCTCACGGCATCAGTGACATCCTGAGCCGCTCCATGGTTGGGATGGGCTCCACGGGCACCACCACACTGCTGTCTGGATACTCCACCATGGGAGGGTTCGCCCCCTCCGTCACCGGCACGTCCATGTACTATAACCGAGACTACAACTCCAACCTGGGCGGCTTCTCCAAGCCCGGCACCGAGTGCCCCATGAAGGGTCGCAGTGTGAGCTGCTGGGCGGAGAGCGGCTGCGACTGGAGAGGAGGGAGGCAGCAATGCACCAACAGTGAGTGTGAACTCTGCAGAGTGAAGCCAACATCCAGACCATCAACATGTTACATCTCACCTGTGTGTGTTTCTGAGGACAGTTTGTGACCCCAACATGGGCTTTGTCTTTGATAAAACAAGAAAAGACGATCTAATCAGAAATGATACAGAAATATGCAGATATACAGCATTTTTAAAAACTTAGACACACCAATAACGTACAATTTAAGCCAAAATGTTTTGTTCGTATGGATTTGAAAAACTGAGCAATGCTTACATAATAAGCTATTATTCAACATGTGATTAATATTTAAAATGCTTAAGTCCAAGTGTTTGTTTTAAGAGTCATATCTAAAAGATCATTTAAAGTAAAATATAAAAACTTCCAATCAAATATTCACAACATGTCCCTTTCATATTTTACGTGGAAAACGCCGCTCACTGAGCTGTTTTTGCAAATGTTCGTATCAAACATTTACCTTCTAAATTCACTGAATGAGTGTAAAAGTTCCTTATCATAGGCTCAAATATGTTTTTTTTTTACATTTAACTAATATTTTTGTCTTTTTTTTTAACATGCAGCGACTCATTTTTGCATAGCTAGGACTTAATCTGTGCAAATCTTTTTTTTTTTTCTCAGCAGAAATCTGGTTTCCTCAGTCATTTGTCTCCTTTAATATCTTTTCAGGCAGTGGTCCTCTGGGGGAGGTGACAGGCAGGAAGAAACACACCAGACCAACGTTTAGTGGGCATCAGATTTTTGCTCTAGAGAAAACATTCGAGCAGACAAAGTACTTGGCCGGGCCTGAGAGAGCAAGACTGGCTTATTCTCTGGGAATGACCGAATCACAAGTGAAGGTAAAGATTTTTGCACATTTAAAGTTAAGCTTTAAAAATGATGCTTTAATATGAGGCGGTTACAGCTTCTAAGTGGACCTTAAATGTGCTATTCCAGTGGTTTTCTGTTGTTCTTTTTGATATGTGCAGCTGTAAATAAAGAGTTGCAACTTTAGTTTAAAAAGGGGCAATCGAAATCAAGCTTACTCACTTATCAGTCACAAGTGCAAGAGTAGACTTTAAAAACATTTTATCTGGTGCACAAGAACCCAGAAGAACAACATAGCAGAACAAGCATAACAATTGCATCATGCAAAAATGTGGTCAGGGTTGATTTTATTTTACCTCTGTCTGTAAACAAGATGCACGTTTGAGAGGAAAAGTTCATTCATCAAGCCCCGCCTCCCCCCCTCCGGTTGTGGTTAGGTGTGGTTTCAGAACCGACGCACCAAGTGGAGGAAGAAGAGCGCGTCCGAGCCGAGCTCCACGCAGGCCAGCCATGCGGGGCAGAGCGGGGAGGCCTCGGAGAACGAGGTGGAGGACGAGGAGTACAACAAGCCCCTGGACCCGGACTCTGACGACGACAAGATCCGACTGCTGCTGCGCAAACACCGCAGGGCTTTCTCCGTCCTGCGCCTCGGCCCGCATCACGTCTGACACGACGCACACACACGAGCGCGCGCACAGACACACACACACACACACCGCGCGCGTTTCCCAGCAGACCTGCATGCTGTAATTAAATTTTTTTTTTCAATTTGAATTAAGAGTTTGATGAATGAGCATGTTCAGAAGAGGTCGACTGTCGAACCAACAGAAGAGCATCAACGGGTTCACAGATGAACAGGCTGCAAAAAAATGCAAAAAGACGTTTACTTTTATAAGTACTGTAAAAAAAAAAAAAAAAGAAAAGAAAACGGGCCTGTTTATTGTTACACTGGTATGTGGGGAGGTTATGTTATACTCATTGTTTTGTAAAAACAGATGAATATTACTTTAAAGAAACTGCATGGTGCTGTTGATATTAAATAAAAAATAAAGTACAATAAAGATCTCTGTGTGTTCTCTTTTTAAACAGTTGAGCCTTTAGGAATTTCAAAATGAAACAGTTAAAAAAATGCAAGAAGTGCAACACTACATGCTAAAATAACTTCCTTAAACCATTTCTAACCATCATTTAGTAAAATACATGCAAAAATTTGGCGGTGACCAAAATTTAGCAGAAGATAACTTGATAAATCTGTAGGTGAAGTCACTCTGAGGACTGGATTGTATTTTTCCTTTTAAAAATATTTTGGTGGACAACATAAAACATACGTGCACTGCTGACAATAAATTACAGTGACTTCTTTATAAAACTTGCTGGTAAACTATCTGCTTCTTATTTACTTTATTTGACTACGGTTCTTTCTTGTGTATTTGCTGCCAAGCTGAAAGCAAACAGACACATACACTGAAGGGAGCAGCACAAAGGTCAAAGGTCCAATCTGGTGTGATTTACCAGTGCGGTTGAAGACAATGACCCTCACAGCCCACTTGAACACAAAATCAATACCAACAGATCAGCTCATTCACCGTTCACACTCACTGAGTTTGGACTCCATATGTGACTTCAGGCCAGATGATTCTGTCAGGAGACAATTGTTCCAACAGCGACATTGTTTTGTGAATGTTTGTGTTATTTACTGCAAATATCTGAGTCCATAATGGAGCTGTGATGATGCAAATGATTAAGAATTATAAAATCATAGTGATTTATTAATTTTTTTGGAGCTGACACACTCTTTGGTCTCCCTCTAACCTGCTGCGATGTTGGATCAATCGGAGTCAAACCACTGAATCAACACAAAAAATGTAATGCAATAAAGGTTATAATCAGTCTCTGGATTTGTCGGGCCTCGAACACTTCCAGTCTGAACAAAAATGGCCTAAACAGCACAGTCCATTTCAGCTTTAGAGGGCAGGCTTAATAGCTCCTCTGTTTCAGATGCCATTTTTCTTTTTCTGCCACAAAATAAGCACAATTCATCCCATGGCTGAATTTACAGGTACATAGAAACTGAATGCATAACACAGACATCCAGTAACATGCACTTTGGGTTAAGCTAGCGGTAGGACAATGTTTAGTTTGCATGACACATGTTGGCATTTCTTTAAGATTTTCTGCACTTGTGCAATGGCAAAATTCAAGCACTTCAGTTGTTTCAATTGTTATGGACTTTTCAAGCTCATAACAATTGCAGTATATTTAATATTACATGCATTTACACTTAAAATAACTGCGCTATAAACCAAAACCAAAACCAAAATTGGATTTTCTAACAACATGCTACACAAGGCTCACAAATTAAAGGAAAACAATTAAGTTTTAGGTTTCAAAATATGTCACCTGACTGTAGATAGTTTTGGTTTCTCATGTTATGGGCTTAGTCAGTATAAATGAGCTTATCTGGCTAATGATGCAGTTGCAGTTTCAAGCACTTAAATCAAAACTGAAGCACCTTGAAGAGACATTTACAATTCAAGTATCAACAAGAATTTCCAGCATCCATCCAAACCCTATTTATAAAAAAAAATCCACATTAGTGTAATTTTCCTATATGACAATCAAACCGAAATGGAAAGTATTAATACTAAGAATTGGATTATGTAAATTGCTCCACCTCCTTTTTCTAAGGAGCAGCTACAACCTGAATGGCAGCAGCAGGTTTATCGGCTTCATCTGGGAAACGGAAAATGAAGGAAGGGGATTTTTTTTTTTTAATTACAGGTGTGGTTCACATGATTGTTGAGCGATGGCAATTATTAAAAGTGAAAAGCTTCAGGCAGAAACAAATCTTCAAATCTCCTTGTTTTGGCACGCCAGGCTAAGAAGCTTTGTCTGAGAAAAATCTCCGGTATGTTGCGGCAAAGACTCCATTACGTGCTGGTGAAGCCGATCAAAGACAATGCAACATATTTATGAGGGTAATATTTTATTTACAAAAGTGAAATATCACAATGACGTAGTGTTTCACCAGAGTTAATCTAAAGGTAATACTGGCCTTGAGCTGCACTCCACTCCAATGACGGCTCAACAGTGAACTGCTAAAAGTTTGTTTTTTAACTTACAAACTGTTCTTTTGCATCTTAACTTGTGATTGTGAGGCTTGTGTGCCACTGTACAAGCATCGCAGACAGTCCAAACTTCATGAGAATATCTGTGACTTTATGCATTAAAAGTACTTTTTTCGTGTGAATACAGGACCACCGAGCTGTGTCACAAAAAAGGAAATTTCACAAAACACTCAACCTGACTATAATCTGGTAAAGCTAAAAGGACGGATGGAAATAACAAACCACAAACAGATTTTTAAATTCTTTCAGTTAGTCGTCATTAAAAAAATCTAATCAATAATTCACACATTAAAAATATATATTACAGCACTGTGGCTATGGAATAAAACTAGGAATCAACAAAACAAAATAAGACAACAGCGCCTCCTGGGTTGTGTGTGCGTGAGCGCAAACTCGTCCGTCTGCCATTTATATACAATTTTTCTTGTGAATTTCAAGTGCAGTCATGTGATGAAAACACCGACAGTTGGAAGTAAACAATGTGAGGCCTACAGAAAAAATTCTTTTTGGCAATGAAGAAAGGTCGATGCCAACCAGAACAGGGTGGAGGAGATTTTTGTGCAGACGTCCTACAGCACAGACAAACTTAAAACAAAACTTTCTCTGATTGAGGAAAACGAAGCACTGAGAACTGTTGAGTTATAGCTTGTGGAATAAAGCACTTGGTATTAAAAGTACAGTTGGTCTTAAAACAGTAAAAATGCCATTTTTAATTCAACAGGGTGAAACACTGATGCTGTGCTGTCAGAAGTCATTCCTATCACAGCAGTCAAAGCTTTAAAATGCTGTTTGTCTGCCGTCTAGTGTCAGTTTTACATCAATTTAATGTCAAAATGGTCACCTCCGAAATCATATCTGAAACAGGATCTTTTTTTTTCTAACCAAGACGCATGTAATGGTTAAAGCTGCTGTGATGAAGGAGCTACATGTGTGGAAAAACACTGGCATGTTTACAGGAAACTGAGCATTCCAGCATTCCCTGTTTCCAGCTTTCTTGTAAATACTTGCTTACAATTACACAACTTGGAAAAAGAAAATTCCTGAACTAATAGTGGAGTAAAATACCACGTCACGAGACAACAGTTAGTTGGCGGGGCTGGTCCAATACTTGGTGATTCAAGATCCCATATTTTTTTTACATTTAATAATTTAGTTTTTACATTGACTGGCTCATTAAAACACTAATGTTTGTATTTAGCTAAAACTAACTTACACAGGTGAGTTTCTAAATACCAGTAGCTGATCAGCTGACTTTACTGGCTAATTTAAAAACCTGCTGCTAGAAACTATCCAGTTCAGCAGTCAGGATTTCCATTATCTGCTAATATCAGGGGGATTTTTCTCTCTTTAGGAAAATCTGTTGAAGGTCATGTGGACCAGTGTCAATTTTTTTTAACAGGAACGCTGTTTTTCCAAACAGGATTGAATCTAACACAACTGGATTTGGTTGTAAATAAATCTTCTGCTCATCTAAGAGGCGTCAGTTCACCTATAGCTGTAAAAGTGAAGCCTCTGCAAGCTGAAATGTTTTTTAATGTGAATACACAAGTCCATTTGCCTCAGATTCAACCCTAGGTAGATAAAAATGACCAGGATGATTGAGAATCTTCACAGACACTGAAACCCTGCTTTTGTTTCAAAGCGGCTTGAATGACTTTAGAAATTTTATAAATTATCAGAGCCAAAAAGAAATAAGCAAAACTGTAATGCCTAGCTTGGGGTTTATCTAATACTGCCTGTCAGAGAGGCAGATTTTTAAAAATACAATAACTAAAATCACTGAAATTAAAATTTAAGAATATTTTGCGTTTGCACGTACACATTCATGCACAGGCGCTGGTCCACAGTCACCAATGCAGTCTTTACTGTTTCGTCACATTCAAAGAAACAATCTCCATGGCTGAGAGCAAGAGCTGTTAGAGCATCCTTAGTGACGCTGGTCTCTCAGATCGAGGGATTTAAGATTTGGTAATGAGTGGAGAATCTGGACAACAGCCTCGGAAAGCCATGAGAGCTGCTGATCAATCTGTGCTTGTGTCACTCGAGCTGTGGTCGACACTATGCGGCAGTGAGATTCAGATGTGAGACGTCAGTGATGTGCAGACGGGGTTTTCACAGCAGGGGGGCTACCTGTGTCGACACCCACAGCCGGCTGACGGATGGGTGGTGGTGGAGGTGGTGGTGGTGGGTAACAGTCATGCTGATTACCCTCTGGTACCGAGACTGTGGTGGAGCTCTGAGGATGGTGCGTTTATGGACCTGCAGCACACACACACACACACACAAAAATGTAGACACACATAAATCATGTGCAAACAGACATAAAAGCATAGAAATTATCCAGGTTGGGACTCTTCTTCTTAAGGGTATTATGTGACGCCATTAAAGTGACGGTACCTTTTAAAAAGTAAGGTTGTATAAGGGGACACCAGACTCCTTTGACAAAAGCAGTCATTTTATCTTGCAGAATCCTGTGCTGGTCCACCACAGCATTGATTAATTAGTTTGTTTTATGTTTTTGTGTGACTTCTGTAAGTGTCTGTTCAAATTCATCAAAGTCCCACAATAACAAAATCAAACAAAACCAATCAAGGTCATGTTGGACCAGTGCAGGATATAAATAAATAAAATTACCACTTTTGTCAGAGGAGTCTGGTGGTGCTGGAGAGAGTGATATAACATCTTTAGTTTCCTGTCTGAGCTGTTCTTTCTGAACTCAAGGCAAAGCTTTGAAAATATTCTTAATATATCATACTCTAAAGTGAATATTGATTTCTTTTAGGTGGGTGTCTTTTAAAAAATTCAGCTAAGATTCATTGTACACCGTCGCCTGCTGCTTCTCCAAACTCCAACCATTGACTTTAAATAAGTACCTTATACAACCTCACTTGAAAAAAATCCAACTATTTCTTTAGTACCAAGGTGATTAGAAATCACTCAAGGATGCATTCAAAGAAAACCTCCCTTAGAAATAAAACAAACCAGTTCAAATCCAATCTGATCAGAATTTTTTATAATGAAACAAAATGAAGCTGAGTGACTTTTCTCCTGTAATGATCCTGTTTTGTATCTCAAAATGTCAAACAGAGAAGAAAAAGTGAGCTCGTTGTAGCATCTTTTCGTCCCTTCATTGTGTGGATCTCATCATTTTGCAGCCCTCAGAAGATGGACCCTCATGAAGAAGCAGTTCATCCTTTAAAAATAAATTTTTAAACTGCAGCAAAACAAAATCATGGCCGTAAAAATGCCAATATCCTGTCCGGCACAATGCATGTCCCTCCAGCCGACCATCAGCATGGTAATTAATGAAAAGCGGGCCAGAGATGCACTTAGCGTGTTGCCACAGTGACAGTGGAGAGGATTCAATAGACATAGATCAGTGAAAGGTGCTGATCGCCTGCAGTCCTACTGCGCCGGACACAAAGGAGCTCTCGTGTCCCGCAGGCACTTCATCTTAGTTCATATCCCGACTCCAATGGGCCAGCCTCGGTTATGGCTCTCTTGGGAGCAGAGCAAGATTACTGTGATCGCTCTCACACACTGAATCCTCCCTCTGGAATCACCACACACACACACACACACAGACACCTACACGGGCTGCGCAGCGTAGAAACACACTCACTAACACATGTTCTTACCATTTAGAAGAATCAGAGTCGATGGTCGTTTGTCTTCAGTGAGAAGAACAAGAAAACCGGCTACGAGAGAATCACAAGAACACACCAGAGTTACTCTACATGGCTGGTTTGATTCGGTTTGCCTGCAAAATAAAAGATGCTGTTTCAGTTGTTACCTTATGGTCTCCCATGCAGACATTCGGACCCACTGTTTCGTAAACAACGTTCCTCTCACCATCGTCTCTCTGAAAAGTAGAGTGAACTTTTAACTCTTCTGGATGAGACTGAAGGTTACGTTTACATCGTTTATTATGACAAATGACGAGGCAAAAAAATTCAGATCAAACCAGAACTTTAACAAAAGAAGTGACACATTTAGTCACTTAGTTTGTATCTTGTATCTAAAGAGGTTTAGGGTATCACTTTTACCATTTTATACTTCCAAAACAAGGAATGATTAGCTCTTATTTTTAAGACAACACTGTTTTCTTATTGCCACGTCACTGATCATCACTTCATGCTGACTGCAATAAACAAGCAGCCTCAACCTCATTCTCACAGAAAACAGTCTTATCATGTTTGTGGCTCTTGAATGGATAATTTGAAAGAGGTAAATAGTTCGTAATAATTTCAGCTAAATATTGATGACTAATAATTGACTAAAGTGACTAATTTTCTAAAAATGACTGTTAGTTTTAAATGCTATGATAAATGATGATTGTAAACTCACTAAGTGCCACGCAGCAACCTGAAGCTCGCAGGCGTGGCACAGTGAGTCAAAAAGAAACTTCTGAGGCAGCAGAGTGAGATAAATTTCAACAAGTGTAACTAATCCTGTAAAAGACAGATAAGGGATTTGAATATGTTGATACTTCTGTTGGACAGGTGATTTACTAGCTAATAATATCAGCTTTGGTTAGCCTCAAGATTAATGTCACTAATCTTGTAATAAGCTCTGCAGCCGTGCGAGAATGTAAACATTGTCGGACAATAGTGTTAAAGAGGTTCACTGGGAAAAATGTGTCACACAGTCTGACTCCATATGCATTTCCCTTTTAGTCCAATGATCAGATTTCAGCAGGCTTTCTTTAAGATCAACAATCACAGCAGGAAACAAGCACTGCTATATATACCACGCCCTAGTAACACATCTAATGTGGCCTGTAGGGTGTGGGCTTTGTGTTTGTATTTGCTTTTTAGCAGAGAATATATCCTGCAACCTTTGCAGCCTGCAGAGAGCTATGAATTTAAGCTCTAAAAACGAGATGGTGAAGCTTTAATGGACCTTGTGGATGAGATCTTGGGCACCGTGTGACATGAGGATACGATCACACCAGGCAGGACAGCGAGTGTTCATGTACTGGGTCGGTTTAGTGTACTCTTCACTGTAGGGGTAGCTGAAAGACAGAGCGATGGTGCATTTAAAGATAACAACAGAGGTGGGAGTTTAAAGTCTGCATGTAAGCAAATCGCTGCATTCGAAGTCTTACCTGGGTGGAAATTGAATGTCCTCTTCCCTTATAACATCATGAAAGGCCGTGGCTTCTTTGTCATATTTTAAAAGCTGAAGGAAAAGAGGTCATTACTGATTACAGGAAACCTCAACATGTTAAGAACAAGCACAAGGGGAGTGAGAACAAACTTCAACATGGGTGAAACGCTGTTTGAGTTAATCACAGTTTGGTCTACCTCCAAACTTTTGTGTTTGCTATTCTGCCATTTACAGGATCTGATTTCCGCTGATAGCATCTAATCTAAAAAGTCAGATTGTTGCTAGGCAGCCTGTTGACTTATGGGGTTATGGTAACCACAGAGTTTTTCTGTGGGTAAAAAGGTGAGATTGTGCACTCACTGCTCTGCCGTTGTCCTCCCTGAAAACTGCCTGGTGCAGGTATGCGAACAGCTTCTCCTCGATATGAAGCAGCACCTTCAAAAGAGTTGAAGACCAGTTAAACGAAAGCAGCGAGAAAAAACTAATTTATACTTTTTGTTTTAACTGATCTGGTTTTAATCACCTGGTGGTCGTTGTCTTTTTCTTCACAGATGATTTTTTCCACTTCATTACTGCTGTCCTTCTTCACTGTCTGCACATCTGCCGAGGTGGACAGATGCTGCTCACAGAGACACAAACACAAAGAAGGGTGTCAACATTTCAGACTGATACACAAACTCATCACCTGAACCTCGGGAGAAATTAAAAAGGTACCTGGACCAGATAAAGTGTGTCCAGACGGAAGTTGAAATCTCCAAACAGGAAGAAAGGCATTGGAGTGTAGCGGCCGTCAGATATTCTGAAAGGAGACAACAACGTCAGGAACCACACAGACGATTTTATTTTTCTAGTCCTTACTTGTAAAGAAATTCACAAGAATACAAATCGAAATTAAAAACTTAAAGAGTCTTTTCCTGTTACTCATAAACTGATTGCTGCACATCAAAGAGCATAAAGAAGGTGCAAGCAGTAACTCTTATCAGTATGAATTTGACTGATCTTCGGCGCCGGAGCTATATGCATGTGCATCAGTCGTTTCCTGTCTCTGAGCAGAAGCAGCACTGTGTGGACGTCTGTGAAAATCTCCATTAACAGATGTGCAATTGTGTAATTCATATGTAATTTCTCAGTGATAACAAGAGTTTATTCTACAGCTACAACCAAAGACCGAACAGCAGCTGTTACAGTGGAAGGTCAGATGAAGGTGAGTTAGCTTAGAAGTGAAACCAAGAGCATGCAGGTGGTTTTCTTTGACGTTCGCAGGGTTGTGCACAATAAATGCATCCCTCGGGTTCAAAACTATCAACGCTCAGTACAACATTCGATGTAAACAACCTGAACCGTTCTTAGTCACTGACCCAGTTTCCAGGCCCCAGTGTATCACTGGTCACAGAAACACATGCAACTCTGGTGATGAAGTCAGGTAGCAGATAGCTTGCACCTGCTTCATGCACATTTTTATACAGCACTCTGTTCATGCCTACACAAACCATTTCTGAAGTTTTTGATCACTCCTCCTATGACAAAATGTATAATCCTTTGCAGTTACTGGTCAGAGTTAACACTTAATTACTGAATTGTCCAGTTCACGGCATAGAAAAATGTTTGATATTAGACTTTAAGAACATACTACATTCATAGAGATCATCCAGTCGGACAAACATTGTTCATTTATTTGATCTCAGGGGTATTTGCTCTCATTTTGTATAATTTACATTCATTTTTTTTGAAGTTATGTGTAACTGAGAGTCTCACCTGTTGATGACGTATCTGAGAGCGTTTTTGCGGTTGGCTGAGTAAATGGAAGGACTGGAGTTGCAGGCAATGAGGTTGGAGGCATCATGGAATAGGTGGACATTGACCAGGTCCAGACCTCTGTGAAGAAAACACGCAAATACACACACAAAATAAGGCAATATTTGTCAGGTGGTGATTAGAAACAGGAAACAATCTGATACCAACGAAGCTTGACGTCTAATAGGTGAGTGTGTGTGCACGTGTGCGTGTGTGTGTGTGTGCACAGGGTTGTCACTTCTGTGAAGCGCTCTTATCAATGAGTGTACTCGTGTTAATACTGAGTCCACAAACAAGCACATTTGTCTTTTGCGTGGAGCGTTCACTCCTTTTCTTTGGCTGTCACTGGAAAACAATTAATGTGCATCCAACCAAGGAGCTTTGTTGACTCACAGTGTGATGCTGAGGCACACAGATTGTGGACTCCTTTTGTTATTTCTTTCATGTAACAACACAGCAGAGCAAATAGTTACGAATGTTCTCAGAATACACAGACTGTGGCACATTCATTTCAGGGCTTCATGGACATCAATTACATATGCACACGGGCATAAGTAATTTTGCCTATTGCATTGAAAATAGCTGGTTATTTTTATGCATTGGGGGCGAAGAAAAGAGTGGTTGGTGTGAGTTTGAGCCACTGCAGCAGCTTTAAGTAATTTGTTTCTGATCGTGGTGTTTTTGTAACATTTAAAATGTGCTGCTGTCATTTCCTCTGAGCTGGTGTTCGAAACTGCAAAACAGAAAGAAAAACAACACCATCCTTTCTTTGATGACAGAGAAATTGTTCGCGATTTCCTTTCTTTCACTTTTGGATGGATATGCTATCAAAGTGTATGTTTTTGATCTTAAAGTTCATCTTCTCACGGAAAATCTTCCACTAACAGGATTTCACTAAAGTCAGCAAACAGCCAAAAGTGAAAGTCCCACCCTGACTTCCTTTTTTAAAAAGAAAAAAATCAAAGCTGAGCTCTGTGTACAGTACGTACTGGTTGTGTATGATCCAGCGGGTCCTCATGAAGCCCTTCCTGGACCACTTGAACTGCAACAGAGACAAATTAGAGTGAGTCACTAAACAGCAGTGAGCCGTGTCTTTAAAGGGCCAAACCGATAATTATTGATCCCTTCACATAATTTGTCTCATCTCCCTGTCAGAGCAGGCAGACAGCCCCCTTTGCAGCCCCAGTAGACTCATTTGTCCCAACATCTCCCTTTGGCCCTGACATAACCCTCCTTCCCCACACCTGCATGCATGCACACACTCACACACACTCACACACACTCACACACACACACTCACACACACTCACACACACTCACACACACTCACACACACACAGATGTAAGCAAACACAGATGCACACTCATGCATACATACTCACATCAGGCCAGAAATTCTTTGGG
>JAQNCA010000027.1:20338478-20358442 GCA_029783725.1 Acanthurus tractus | reverse complement strand
TGCATCAAGCACATTATCTCAAAATGTCAGCAAGGCCTTTGAGAAAAACATGATATGCACTTTTTGTTGTTTTTTACATTTTATAGACCAATTGACTGGCTAATTCTTAGAGAAAATAACTGGCCAAATTAGGCAAAAATAACTTTTAGTTGCAGCCTCATTTGTGTGCAATAAAAATAAAAAGAAAGAGACAGGACTTTCTCTTACAAGTCTGTTATAACATTTAACACATGATGAAAGAAGAACAGGACTTTGTTGAGGAACATGGATGATGGGAAGCACATCGGTCCTACCAAAAGAAGTTTTCAGCGTGACCCATGTTGACCATGTAGTCCTTCCCTCCCACCTCCTGGAAGTGGAGGCCGATGAACCGGGGCTTGTAGCTGTAGATAGTCTGTAACAAAGCAAACAGGATTCTACAGGTTTTACATTACAGAGTGATGGAAAGTGAAGAAGGTCAACACTGTGTCTTACGGGATGAAAGTAATTATCTTCTAAGGGGTCACATGGTGTCTTTCTGTTATTGAATTTCTGTGCTCGACCTGGTGAGGCCACGTTATCAGTTATCAACACAGTATCTGTTTTCTAGAGGAACATGGAGCTGTTGTGTGTGCTGGGATGTCACCAGTGTGATGAGCTCAGCAGTCTACATAAACAACTACAATATGCAACAGTTTGTATCTGCCTGAAGTGAACCAGCCTGCCTTCAAAATGTACGAAAAATTACGCAAAACTTCCAGTTATTATTGGAAATACCAAAGGTTTAAATCTGTGAATTATTAATGAGTAAAAACAGGAGACCAAAACTTACCTTATACAATTCTTGTAACCATTCATTTTGAATTTCACCCAACTAAAAAAAAAGAAAAAGCATCATTAAAGGTAAGAAACCTTTATTGAAGAAATTATCTAAATTCCAGTTTTTATTCATATTTGACCATCTGGGAGAAATGCAACAGGCAGTAAACACAACATTGACATATAATCACCTTATTAAAGACGCTATAGCCAATGTGTTAACAAACAGTAAGTCATTTAAACATCCAGCTGCACAAAGGGCGACGTTAGCATCCATTGAGGGACTGTCTCCTTTCCACTGAAGAGCCTTTACTTTGTGATGTTATCAGATATATTTATCAGGGACTGACTGGCTGTGAACAGCTGCTTGCTGTAGCTGGAAACAATGCTAATCAGGCAGGTGAGTCCTGCTAGAAAATTTGGGAGCCTTACAACCAGAACAATGAGTTGAAACATACTCCGAAAAGCTTCAGGCCACTGTAATTAGTGACTTCTTTCACACTAGACATAATAATTTAATGTCAATATAAAAATATTTAAAGAGGACTTCTCCAACTGCACAAAGGCCATTTTAATATTTTGCATCCTACCTCAGTCTACTCTGACCAGACAGACAAGAAAAAATTATTACTTAAATAATTATAGCTTCTAATTTTAAAATTACATTACCAACCAACACACAAACAGGTTCTGTGGAAGTCAGGGAGTCAACAATTACAGACAGGAAATACTCTGAGCTCACATTAAGTCTGGACGGGTCAAAACAAACAATGAAAGACTGACTGGAAACCTTATCTCGTGTCTTTCCACTGGCTGTGTGTTCCAGGATGTAGGCTCATTCAAGTGCAGCTGCGTGTCATAATCTAGCCAACATCCACATATCATCCTCAAGGTGAGTTTAATATTGCAAACCACTTGACAGCAGTGTACACTGCAAGTAAGGCATGTATTAAGAGAGCAAATGGAAAAACTTAACACAGCAAACTGTTATTAAAGACTGAGGCTTATTCAGCAAAACCAGCTCTGTTTGTGTTAACAGACTCAAGAGACAGGTGCTTGAGATTCATCCTGTTTGGACAAAGGATATCTTACATGATTTCTAGCTGTTGAAAATCTGTTTGTCAGATACCTCTTCACCATGGTGCAAGCTGTACACTGAGAAATAACTAACAATTCAACACTTCTGTCCCTACAAGGACAAGTATATAAGATCCCTGAAGTATAATCTGGTGTTTCCCTAGAAGTTACAGCAACAGGCAACAAAATGAAACATGCAATTATCTTGAATACAATTATGGATGTGGAAATGTTGTATTTTATAGGTTCAAGCAATTGAAGTGTGAAAGTGAATGCAGCAGTGTGTGTAACACACATTTCCCTATGCATGCATGTCAAAATGAAATGTTTACTTTACATTTACGCTGACAAACACTTCTTTTGTCTCCTCTTGGACCAGAGAATAATCTCAGAATGTAAAACAGGTTTTTGAAAGGTTTTTTTTTTTATGCAAAACACCTACATTAGCTTCATTAAAAAAAAGGCTGTGAGCAAAGCAGCAGCCTTCGGAGCTTAAAAATGAAGCTAATACAGATGTTTTAAGAAAGTGTATTTTATCAAAAAGCCACTTGAAGCTGGTTTCAAAAGTGAGTCAATTCCTTGAGATCCCAGATTAAAATGCTTAACATTAACAGTGGAAATTAACATGTTTACAGCCTGTTTGTTGGGTTTCTGTTGGTAGGGCTAATTTTTCTGTCTGACAACTTACCCGAAATGAACTTTTGTAGAAGTCACTCATTTGAATCTCATAAAAAATAATGCATTAATAATGGTGAGGCCGCTTTGAATGTCTGCTCTACACCAGCTGTCTGCTCGGGTTCACCTCGGCTAAAATCGATTCACTGAACTCGATCTCTCGGCTGATCTCTTTTTTATTCAAATACTGGACAAATAATATGCTTTTCTGTGTGGTCAGTTGTACTAACAGGGTATCCAAAAAGCCTGTGCTCCACCTCAGAGCCCATGTTCAGAGTCTGGTGGAGTCAAGCACTGACAAGATGGCAACGGCTGGAGCCGCCACACCAAGCTTCACAAAAAGTCTCTAAAAACATATGAGCAACATCCAGGCGACTGTGAGCAGCACAGCAGTCAACAACTACGGATTGAAATCCACTGCGGCATCTGAACATGTGGTAACTTACATGTCTCTTTCAGGATTTTCCAAATATTGTAATCGCAGAGTTATGTACAAGCCTCTGCCAGGCCAGGTGCATTCATAGCAGCTGAGAAATGGCTTTGCATAGTGTATTTGCATGGCAGCGTGACAGGGATGACTGCAGCTCAGCCATTGTGACCTGAAAGACTCTCACATCATTCTGGTTACTAAGACAATCTGTATTCGTTTAAGAACACTGGCTCCGTCCAAAACCCCTGATTCATACAGTTATTATGCTCGAGATGCAATTTAGTCTGTTGAGAACAGACTCTGGGTTACAGTAAACACCGAAAAAATGTGAAACATTCACAGTCAGGCACCAAACAGTATCATTTTCCTCCTTGTGGAAAATTTGTACCACTATATCAGACAACAAGGCCAGGCGTGTTGAACAAGAGAGGTCCTCAGCGAGCTTCAACAGGATCATTGTTTTGCAAATATTTTGCATTTTAACAAACCAGAATGATGATAAAGCTGATGCTTTTTGTTCCAAGCTGTTTAACAATACATTGCTGCAATTTATCTTTGACTTAAAATTTTCCACTCAAGTTTGGCTTTTATGGATAATCACAAGTCTGACATCATTTGTATGAATAAAGGAAAAGTTTGTGTGACAATAAAAGCTATTCAAGTGTAATCTCCAGGGCACTGCTGTGTTGTGCTTTAGAAATGTTGCTAGCGACACAAGGCAGCAGAGTTGACTGTCTTGCCAGCTAAACTGCTCTGACAAGACCTCGGCTACTTCAGCGCTGTAAAGCAATAGGATTTATCCTGTGATGTGCTTAAGGTCTTGCTCTTATCCCGAAGGCTGGGTGAACGTTTAGAAATGTTTGTTTGTAGAAATAGTGGGGCTTAATTAAGAAGAAAAGCTCAAGTCCTCCAGGGAAGATATTCATCTGTTTACATATCTTCCACAATGGGATCTAACATGTTTTCATTGGAGCCAGATCTGGCAACCGGAAACATGGTCCTGAGCCAAATTTCCATGAGTGTAAAGAGCCCTCCTCCCTGCGATGCCTGAAAGCTCTGTCAGCCCAGCCTGGGTCAAATCTAAAAACAACTGGATTTTTAGCCATGTATTTAAAGCAGTAGAGCTCCAATCTAATTCCATTAATCCCTTGTAAAAAGTGGTTTCACTGTTAATTTCCTGAAAGATACAAACATCTTAGACTATGCTATAAAATGTAATTTACATTACATTACAGACTTACAGTGATAACAATGGATCTGACGATGCAAATGTCATTTGTGTACCATTGACTATCCAGTAACACAGACTCCTTCCTGTATTTCCATCATAAACTGGGATTTACTTTGGAGAAGGTAGGAAGCAATGATGATCCTGGGTGGGGAGGAACTCCAGGATTCATAATAACAACAGCATCCTGGATGTTCACTACAGTGGCATTGAGTCCAAACCACTAAATGATGTAATGAGGTGTCATATCACTCACATTGTACAGTAATCGCATCTATTTTTGAGCAATGCCTCAACAGTTGCAGGCTTCAACATATTTATTTACTTATGTGTTGCTGAGCATCTGTGCTGTGTATTTGTGTTGTACCATGTTTTTGCATTAAATGACACTAATAATTTCATCACATTAAAAATACTTTGACAACAAATGCAATCTATTCTATTCCATGCAATGGATGCTTGAGGGAGTTTGACGACCGAGGGCAAAGTTATGATTAGGTAAACGTGGTCTGTTTTAATTTACCCAATGTTCTGTCTAAGACAAGCAACCCTAGTAAATAATTTAAAATGGATTAGTGTTGCATAAATTGAGAACTACTGATAAGATTAATTCAATGGAGTTTTGTTTTTTTTTTATTACAGTTACATTGCATTCTTCCTGTCAGTCATTAAATGCAATAAAAAAAAAAAAATGTTGAATTGTCAGCTTTTCACGGCTGATCTTTCGGTCTCACGCTCGCTCAGTCTCGGACTCGCGGCGGGTCACGTGAGTTGTGAAAACTTGCGCGTCCAACGGAGGTAATAATGGATCAACTTCGGCTCGTGCCTTTTTCCTTTCCTCGTCAATGACAGCGGATGAACGCTAGCGAGCAGATGCTACTGACAGCTGACTTAAAAAAGAAAAAAACACCACTGAGTAACTCGGTGTTGTTTCAAACCCGAGTAATAAGTCTACACTTTGTTGTTAAGCGCGCTAAAAAGGTTAGCACGCTTTTCTTTTAAAATACATCCTAATGTATAAGCTAGCTTAAAGCTACCAAAGATGTACGCTAGCAGCGGAGCTCATTCAAGGTAAAACTTACCTCCTGAACCCTCTTGACTCATTATTTCTCCATCAGCCTAACAGCATTAAAGTTAAATCCCCCCTGGCAGCATTTGGCTTTCGGTGTAGTTTTAATTTAACTCGAGGCTACTTACATTGTCAAAGAGCGAACCGACATTTGCGGTGACGAGCAGCACATCAGTGTATGTTTCCATGTTAACGATCCACCTTCACAAACGGCTCGAGGAAACTCCGTAGCGTCGCCAAATGACGCACGTCCACAGGCCTGTGCTCCCAGGAGCTTATAAAGGCTTATTGAGGAGAGCCCCGCCGGGGGAAGAAAAAAAAAAAACAAAAAAAAACGCGACTACCACCGATCAAAATACACCAACATCTCACTGATGATACCGTGTCGCTTCTGGTCCAAGTTGTGTATTGATGGCGGGTCTCAGGTAGTCATCATACGCCGGAGCGGGGCTAATTTCCATCGTCGAGCCGAGGAGCAGTAAGTTTAACAGCCCTCGGGCGTGGATTTTTTTTTTTTTTTTTTTTTTTCCTCCTCCTCGCGGTTAATTGGACTAGTAGCTTCTTAGCAGACTTAAAGCAGCCTGGACGGCGCATCTGCTGCTGTCTTAGCCGGACCAAACAGTTTTACAGTCAGTGTTGGGTAACGTGAACTAACCCCCGGTGCTCCGCCTCCACCCATTTCTGCTGCGAGCAGTCAATTACAGTCTTCCTTATGTCAAGTTTATAACCACAGAGTCATCATTTCAAAATATTGTGGCCTCCTGTGAAGAAACCTCTGCTATGTTTAAGCGCTATTGAAACCTGTTTATAGCCTAACTCTAATATTAAACAATCAGAAGTACTTGTAAGATTACTTTAAAAAAACATTGTGTTTAACTTCTGAACATCTGAAATACCTGCAAGATCACCACCCGGCAGCATACCACAGGCTTGTTCTGAGTAGTTTCAACAGGAAGTTAGTCATTTTCTGTCTTTCAAAGAAATATCCTCTCTCTGAGGACAGTTCACACTCTTGTCTTTTCATTGTACCCACTCCTTGAGCTGATTGACAACCCCCCCCCAAAAAAAATTATATAACAGTAGATCTTATCTTTATCAGACTTTGTCTTCAGGCATGTGCTCATCAGTGATCACTGCCACCCTTATTATGCTGCAGTTAAAGCAGCACTGCAAAACCCATGTGTGGCCCTCCTGTGAGGTCCCGCATCAGTTAAAGCTATTAAGCCAGTAGTTTGTTTTTATGTTTATGACTTGCAGTTTAGTCATTTTTCCTAGAACAGCCTACCTCCCACAGCTCCCAGTCATAGCAACAGCAGAGCAGCCACAACATTTTTAACACAACTACAGTAGCTTTCTGTGTAGCCAGTGAGTGAACCTTGTAGAGCTGTGAAACTCTTATTTGAAGTGATGGATCTGTGCCATCCAGGAGTCTGAGCTCCGGCCAAGGGTAAAGCAAATCTTGCAAGGGGGGAGGCCTGACACTGGCTCTCCATAGCGCTGTTAGAGAGCTGTTCAACCATGGCATTGCTTTCACAGCCAACCTTTTGAGCTCCCTGCTTCCTCTTACTCCTCCTCTGAGCACTGTGTGCTTTATTCACCAACGTCAACCGGACCATTTGAACCGACTGCAACAGAGATGCAGAAGAATGCTGCCATGTCCATCACCGGTTTGGAAACACAAGAGTTTAAGGGGAAGCCTTTTTGAAAGGAGACTAAGGCCATTTATCTCAGCTAGGAGGAGAGGCCCGGGTCTTTGGACGAAGCAGAAGCGAAAGAATCAACAATAAACACCCATGGAAAAACATTTAGACTTGAGCTTGAATACATAATCAACTAAGAAATAAATAAAAAACATGTAATGTCCAAAATGGAGCCATTAATTCTCAAGCCAGACTGTTACAGCAGCTTGGTGCCCACTGGACAATAAATCTGACCGGAAATGTTAGCAGAGTCCTGGCTCGCCTGCCAAGAATAGCACAGAAAGGCAACAGCTAATTAAGACAGCACAGTTTGGAGTCAAAACATTAAATTCTAAAAATGTTAAATTAAAAGAAAAACAAAAACAAAACTCTTGGCTGTGGTAACACTCTTTATAACACGTGTATAATTTGGTGTAATTTGCAGTACAATAAAATAAAATGCCAAATATTTCTTAATGACACACTTAACAATTTTAGTGTTTTATTTACGCAAAACCCAAACATTGGACTTCAACTGTCGAGTTGTAGTTTCTTGTTTCAAATGTTTTTTTTGGATTTAGTATTTCACTTAGTGTTTCTTTCAGTACAATTTCTTTAAATGCAAATGTAAACTGCGTATACATAGAAATAGAAACATTGAGACAGCAGACAGCAATTTTCTCCAAATACCCTAGCGTTACTCTCGAGTGTATCTAAAATATTGTATTTAAAATCTCCAGTCACCTGCAGCCATGTTATGCAGCTTCTAGTTTCATATGCTTCTGTAAAAAGATTGTAACCCCTTTTTTGCATCAGGGGAAAACAAATGTGATCAACAGTGCGAGAAGCCCAAAAAATCCCTTGAAGTCAAAGACAGAGCCACGTTCTTGAACATTTATTTTGATGAACAGATTTGACACAATCTAAACGACTGTCCCTGATAACAGCAAACTAGAGGGATGAAGAAACTCCAGGCTGGCTGTTAACCATGTGTCTCAACTCCAGCATAACAGGGAGTCCCAACTACAACTGCATCCATGTCTCCTTGAAACCAACTTGTAGAGGATGTCAAGCAGGAGAAAGACATCTGATGAGGGGTGGGGAGGGTAAAGACAACAGCTTTTAAAGTCCATTTAAAATAAATAAAACCAACTGGTCACTGCCAAGCAGGAAGCAAATGAAAATATGATCCCTGTGAGGATGTGTTTCATTATGAATGAGAATCAGCTAAGTGTCATTATAACTATGTTATAGTCAGGGGACCAGTCGTAATGGTCATTAACCTGTGTCACTAACTGTGCAGTTGGACAAAGCATCCCGAATAAATTCTTAATGGACTACAAAACCCTTTTATTCCAGTTATGCTGCATAGCCAGTACAGAAGCGTCTGCCTCCATCCATAAACTCAGGGTGCACAATTTCCATTTCATCATGTGAGGATTGACACATTCCATGGAAGAAACAGACAACATACAAAGAGCTCACCTGCAACGTTATTCCAATAGTGACCACATGTGTTGATACAAGTCTTAATGTAAAACAAAAAGCATAAAATACGAGGTTTTCTTCTCTTGGAAAAAGCCCATAAAAATATCTGAAATGTAAGAAAATCTGGCACTGTACCCTCAAACATGGGCACGAGCCAATCATGCAAAAACCCAATTCAGTCACAGGTTTTAGCTTTAGAACAAACTAGTTTTTATCTACAATAACTCCCTTCTATCTCCCATGTATAATCAGGTCTAGTGTGATACAAACATGACAGTAAAATGAAAATTAAAAAGTTTAAAACTATTAAAACAAAGACAGGAACTCAATGATAGATAATAATACAAGTTTTCCCTCAAAAGACTGCCACAAAGGAAGACAATGCTCCTTTACTGTGCGCACCTTGCTTTAATTCTGACACAAGCAAGGCTTCGGGCGAGCTATTCCAACAAAGGGCAGCAGACTCAGAATGACCCGTAACAGCGATGCGAACTGAACATGCCAAGCTGAGGCAGTGACCGGGGAAGCCAAATGGAGTACTGTTGACATCAGAGAGGGAATTTTCCAGAGAGCTCCAACAGAGAGGAGGAGAGCCCTGCTGACTGCCTGTTTAGTCAGAGGAGCCCGAGTGGGTTTCTGAGCCAGTCCACCTCCACAAGGGTCCTTCACGAGCGGCTGCGGTCCTCTTGGGTGCCCACAAGCATTTTACTGTACAGTTTCTGCTGCTCTTCTTTAAAGGTATCTTTTACCTTTCCTCGCTTCAATCCTCCGTCCCTACAGAGGAAATATGAAATTAGTGACAACAAGCACTGATGTGGTGGAAAAAATTGTAGTTTACCTTACTGCTGATAAGGTTCTGCTGACAACCTTGTAACAACAATTGTAGTTGTTTGTAGTGGTGGAGAGGTGATGAAAACCTATCTCTTTGTTTATTTATGATGCTGCAGCTGGTGGCTTTACACTGAATAGAAAAGGTGTGTCTGCGTAATGTTGGACATGTAGCTGCAGGAACAGCACAGGTGTAACTGGTTATGACAGCGATGGTGCTAAATTATGAAACCAGCACAAAAAGAGCAACGCAGAGATAAGTGTATAGATAAGATTAGTGTTAATAGACACACCTGTTTCAAACAAGTTAAAATGTCAGCTGTAATAACTGTCGGTTGTACTGTATGCTGTATTTTTATTGACCATGTCAATGATGGGGACAACATATAAGAATACTGGATCAATTTTTCTATATTGTAATTTTTGATTAATGAGCAGATATGAGCTGTGACTTGTATTTATTCTTCTAAACAGAAAACAGCACAGAAAACTTTAAAACTACTTCAGAATGGTGGTTGTTCAGGGTCTGTTGAAAATCCTAGAAACTCTAGATTAGATCTAGATTACTTTAGATATGTCCTGCCTGATTATTTCCAACTGGTAGAAATATGTCTTTTGTATGTGAAAACATCCCCTCAGTGATGGAGAACTCTGTTGCCGGATAACCTTTTATTACGCAAGGTAAAAAAAAAAAAACAGGAACCATTAAGACGTGTCATTGCAAAATTCTCATTTTTACCACGGTTGAACCTTCGGTGTACTTTTGCAGTGACCATTCTTATCTGTCTGTATAGTAAACAAATCTGGCATATTTCTAACATTTTGCATGTATGAGTTTCCTTAAGAACAGCAACAAGAGGAGACTGACCTTTGTTGCAGCAGGAATTTCAGCTTCTTATAGTGTGAAAAACAGGTGGATTTAACTACATAATATTAAGTTTGTTATGTTAAGAGTCCCATTGTGGTGGTAATTGTGGCCAGTTTTACTGGATCACCTAAAATGAACACAGCTACACGAACATTTATGACACCTGTTTTCTTTCTATGCCATTTGTTAAAAATGTCTACAAAGCATGACAGCAGCTTGTTGTAAATGGTCATACGTGTTGAAGCATGTTCATTGTCCCTCGTCAGTCACAGGGTTTGTGAATGTAGTGGTACTTGTTGAGCAGAACAGGTGTTAACTTACCACAGGAGGTCCACCAGTCCACCTTGCCTGGCTATGGCTGCCTTAACACGGTTGGCAAACTGTACAGCATCCTCACCCTCCTGTTAGAGAAATGGAAGTCAAGGAAGTGGTTTTAACAAATAGTTATTATTGTTTTTATTATCACTTTGTATGTTCTGTTATTGTGGACAAGGGTTTAAATGTGTACATTTTTAATATAAGCATTAAATGCAACAGATTTCTGATTATTATTTGTGACTTATTTCTGGTATGATGTTGACTTTTCATTAGAGGAAAGTAGTCGTGTTAACCACAGAATCTCACCTCTCTGGACATTGGGGGAAGGTACCACACACTGCAGACGATGGCCCAGCTGCTCATCATACGTAACAGGTAGTTGACCATCCCAAACTTGCTGCTATTCCAGAAGGCGTCTCCAAATCTGGGATCATACTGTGAGGATCAAACACGTAAGAATGTTTTTTTTTTCTATTCCGGTGTTATTTCAAACAAACTGTTTAAAAAAGTTTAAAAATTATAAAAGTTGATGTTGTTAAAAGAACATTTCACAAAGGGAAAAAAAAGACTTCATTGTCACCTTAATGGCCACAGGGTAGACTGTGGCGCCAATCTCAAAACTGCCCTTCTTAAACATCATAACTGAAGTGTTGTTAATGCAGGTACCTGAAAACCAGAAAACGTAAAGTGAGACTTGATGTGGCTCAGGAAATAAAAAACAGAAGACTATGTGATTATGAAGTCTTTTTATCTGTGTAAGATTACTGAACAAGCTCACCTTCTGGGAAAATGAGAATGGGCAGTTTAGATTTATCTTCAACATGGTCACTCAATCTGCAATTCAAGAGGAAATAAGATAACCATTAAAAAAACTCAGTTTTAGATTCCTAAGATACATTGTTAAAATTTAAAAAAAAAAAAAAAATCTACATTTAGTTAAGATGCACAAACAATTCCAACAGACCAACTTTCAAGTTCAATATTAAAGTTTTACCTTGAAGTATCTCTTACATTGGGAGAAATTGAAAACTCAGAAAAGTTTCAATATAACAAAGGTTGTAATACTACCTTTTGGCCACTAGATGTCTGTCTTTGACTTCTGAACGTTCAAACCAAACATGTGGGCAGGCCTTGACCATGGATCTCTGAATGACCCCCATTAAGCCTCCGTGAATTTGACCAACCTGATGAAATACAACAGAAACTATCATAAATATCAACAAATCTATATCTGGGAGCAATATCAGTTTACCAGACAAGCAGCTGCTATGGAAAAAGTGACCAGTGTCAATGTTTCTGATGCTTCCTGCTTGGCAGCAGTTCTATTATTACCATAGCATAGCAGCCATCACTGGCCAAGATGATGACATCTATGGGCGAGGTGTGGTTTGCGACACAGATTCCTCCATTCTTGGGTTTATTTTCACTAGAAAAAGTGAAGACAGGAAGGCTGTTAATCAATATGTCACTTCCTGGAGGATTTTTTATCAAGGACTGAAATAATGTCAAGGGTGGTTACCAAGTATCAAATTATAATGTCATTACAGAGCAATGTAATCCAAGGTCAAAACCATTCTTCACTGAAATATGGATACACTTTGGGCCACTGCCTCTGTTTCCTTGAGAGAAACAAAGCAACCCACGGTAGATTTATCAAAAGTTTGACTCCCAGAGCATGCAGGACCTGAACATGAGCCCACATGCCAAAGATAGAGTTGCAATCTTAAATAGAGCGAGAGCAACACTTCCTATGTCACTTGTGTATTTTTAGAACCTAGCGAGGAATACATGCTACAACAGGCTAGGACTAGATGGCAGACCTTCAGAAACATTTAAGACAATACAAATCTTAGTTAATCTGTGAGTACTTTACCTGTATTAATGTGTTTTTGTCAAACAAACAAAAAAGGCAAAAAGAATGTGTGTTCATCAGTAAAATCTTACTTCACACACTTATAATTTCACACAGTAATTACATTTAAAACATGAATCATCAAGCAAACTCACAATTTAATAAGAAACTACATCTATTTTAGCTGGTGCCTCAAGGTATGAGCAAAAAAGTAATAAAACTTCCTGTCAGAGAAGATGAGTCACTTTACATAGTCTCTTCATCCCAAACTCTGATGATACTTCAACGGTTTAATTTCAAATCTAGTCAAGCCTGAACTGCTGTTAATCATAAAAACACCAGCTGTTCTACACACCAACTGGCGGGCAAATACACCATCAACTTCCTCCCTTACATCCTGTTGCATGTGCCACCCTCTATAAAAGCTATGTCAATAGTATTATGTTCCTGTTAGATTCTGACTCTGCCAGATTAAATAAAATGGAAATAAGCCTGTCTTAAAACAAAATCCTAGAACAAACATCCACTTGGATCCAGCAAAACATGTGCTTGTAAAACAGCAATGGGGAATTGAACAGCTCCAAACATTATGTTTCATGTTTAAAATATTACTGAAGCTTGTCTGAGTGTGCCTTGGCTTTGAGAAATCATTACTGAGTGAAGGTTTTTGCTTCAGCTACCCTTATGTGCCTGTTGTAATGAATACGAATCTCGACAGTCCTGCCTCAGGCTGCCTCCCTTTCATACCTGCACTCTGGGCTCTCATATTTCAACTGCTAACACACCCTGGCCTCTGTTCTCTAAAGATAACTCATCAGTCATTATGTAACTTCACACAAACTGCTGTCCAGTCACGGCAAGAGGTCTGCAGCAGATCATGCTTGAGAACGTAGGAAAATGAGACCGTGAGAACAAATCTAACACCATTTGAGCAGCTTGGATTCATTTCAATGTCACATCTTTCTAGATTTTTATCTTCTGATAAATGTCATGGCATTTTGAGAGCTATCAGTTTCAACGTGATACATCTTGATATGTTTGTTACCCTGTGCAACACCGAATGCTTTGTATGTCAAACAGTATTTGTCATTTTGTGCAGAAATTGTCTTGTTTGTTAAATGCTGTTGTTCCTAAGACAGTGAATAAATGAGAAATCAGTGCAGATCTGTCACAAAAAAGTTTGATTTTTTTAAAGTGACACCGCTACACAGGCTATAACAATGTGCTAATGATGAGGGTACATTTATTATTTACTGAGAATAAAAACATACGTCAAGTCTATCAACATTGCAAGTGAGCACTTGAGATATGTCGCCAAGACCAAGTTTACAAAAGTAGAAGAGAAACTGACCAAAAAGCTAAGAAATATAACAGGTTTCTTACTCTTTTCTAGAAATAATTTTCCCTTTGATACTCTGTTTAAATATCATTGTTTATGTTTTTTAAATTTTGTTTGTCATAAAGCTTCTGTCCCTTGAGGTGCAATTTTCAATAAATCGCTATTATTATTAAATTATGACCTGACAACCTTTTTCCCAAGAATTAAATTGCTTTCTGAGCACCGATAACACAATTAGCTGCAAACATTTTGCCCACAGACAAATCTGGACTGAACCTCACACACTTTAATGTACAACTCAAAGTTATAGTTGAGTTTTCAAGAACTGTTTACTGTCTATCAGATTATCACATCCAGCTTTTACTTGTAATTTCAAGTGAAGTCTTTAACAGGAGGCCCAACACACATTTAAAAAAAACTGCTCCAATCACAAACTTTAAACCTCTGCAGGCAACACAAGCTAGCAAACACATCAACTTCAGCAACAGAACTATGCTAACCATTTAAACAAGTTGGGAAGAAAGCAGCTTTAAACCTAAACAAAATCAGTAGTGACTAATATTTACATTTCACAGATACTCTAACTCACATTAATGAGAGTTTTGGCCACTGAAGTTGTAGTGTCATCCATTTTTCATGTGCTGCCATGTGACAGGGCTTGGGGTGAAGTTTCCAGTGTTTCCACAACATAATAAAGAACAGCTCTCATCCTTAAATTACCTCTGGAATTTCATATGATCCTGAACACAGCTTATTGCTTTCAGATGGCAAATGTATCTGCCTCAGGGAGCTCTAATAGATATCCTCGTAGCTTATCTTTGAGCTAGAGCAAAATAGGAGAATGTTTGAATAGTTCTGATCTTTTGGAACTTGAACTAACTCTCCTCATTTTTGCTACATCGTCCCTTTTATGCATTTGGTTTTAATCTGATAGGGACTATAAGCAATCAACCAGAATGTCCAAACTGTTTTACATATGAAGACTGTTGAGGATTACTGCAGTGTATGTCATTACCTGTCATGGTAGGTTATAATGGCAGTCAGAGCTCTGACACATATTCTGTAGCACATCAAATGAACTTTCTCACTCAGAAAGTTTTTAGTCCTGCAGGAGAAGGCAAAAACAGCATTATTTACAACATGTCATGTCATGAGTTTAAAGTTGATATTGTTCATGGATGAAAAAAGACCAGTTTGTCATCAGTCGTACCTTCCATTTGGGAGCAGCCCAACAACAGAGGTGAGGAACACAAGGAGGCCGACACCAGTGAAGGCAAGCGTTACCCTGGTGGAAAAACAGACAGGCATGTTACACATTATCATTTTAAAAACAGCACCAAAGTTGTAACACAGAAAAACACATAAAGGACCAATTCAATGTTTTACTTCAATAAAGTAATTCCTGTTATATAAATACAACAATACGATCCTTGGCCATAAAAGTTCCCAAAGTAATGTGGATCCTCCTCAGCTCCTCACTGAAGCTGGAACAAGTTGTATAAAACTTTAACCTCTGTACAGCTGTCATAAACAGGACAATAAGCTACAAATACCAAAATTGTGTTTTAAACCAGGCTGTGAACGTGTTTCTTCTGCTGTACATTTGCACCCTTCAATACGTGGCTCTGTAAGAACTGACCCACTTTAAGGGGTCATTCAAGGAACTGTAAATTTTTTGCGCTTCTTTTTTTTTGCCCTGCAGGTTGTGGCTTGGTCCAAACCAGCAAGCCTGAACACATATATCACATGAACATTTTTATACACTGTGCATGGATGTGCAGGTGTTTGGTAATTTCCTCTTGTGCATATAGGCAATAGTAGCATAATAAAATGCACAAAAGCTGCTGGCACAGACAACAAGGTCAGCAACACCTGCATTTCATTATCATGTTGATTAAACTGCTGGTATTTTAAGATAAGTGTGACGAATCAAGGAGGGTCACATTGTGACTGATAAGACTGTAAGCAAACATGGATGTCCACGTCACATTTCCAAAAGTTTCCGTTTACACGCATCCAGACTATGAAACAATCCTGGAGTTTTCAAACTAAAATGGGCTCAGCAGCTTTTCCAGATGTCACCAGAGTAAATGTAGCAAAAGTAAATTAGTTAGTGTGGATGCAGACTGAGAAAAGTGACAACTCAGAGAACATGTAAAGGCCATGGGTAACATTATCCTGGAGAGCAGGGTTCTTGTTATCAACATAGTGTTGCCCCCTCTCTCCTCACAACTGTCACTGATAATAGACTCCAGACCCTGCAGGAGGACATATTAGGCTGTGGTTAAGACAGCCAACAGGTCGTCTCAATGTGGATGAATCAATTACCCACAGTTGGAGAAGGTGCACATTAATCTAGGCAAGGATTAGACAAACAGAGATGTGAAGGTTTCGTACTGGTGAGTGAGGCAGGCCAATATTCAACTGGACAAACACTGAACGAGAGAATCTATAAGCTGGATGGGAAACTAGAGTGATGTCTGTGTCTGTGCAGCAGTGGCCTGATTCGTCTCCCCACTGGCTGCTGGAAATGAGCCAGCCAGGCTAAGTCCTGAGTCACTGTCCCTGTGCCGCTCTAAGCTGACCCCGATTGAGGATCTCCCTCTTTAACTTACTGCATGTGCCAACACTTAATGTCAGTCTCCAGACACATGCAGCATGTATGCTGTCTTCTTACACATGTTTATGTGGTATTAGCACTTTCCTGTGTTATTACACTCAGACATGTATCTGATGACCACACTAAAGTCACTTATGCATAGGTTTGAATAGCTCAAAAGATTTTAATGTTAGAAATTAAGACCCACTTTAAAAGCTGCTGACCTCTTAAGAGATGTTGGAAATGAGCAGTTTAAATTCTAATTAATGCACCATAAAAGCTTAGCATCCATCCTTTCCTGCTGCTGCAGTTATCAAGAGCCATGTTTTACTGATAGTAGCTTTAAAGTCCTGACACTGTAACACTTGTACTACTGTCAGTGTCAACGTCAAATTTAAGTATTCTACATTCTGGTAGTTATTTATGCAGGTGGGGTTAAATTTCCATTTCATGCCCAGTCTCAATGTGTGTGTTAAGAGTATCTTTTTGCTCAAAGCTTGTGTTGGACAGGTTACTCTTTAAATATTAAACAAGCTTCAAGTTGAAGGTAGGGAAGTTCTCATGTATTTTTTCCTTCCTGATACTGATTCTGACTATTGAACTTTGCATTGGTCAGTCCACAGTACCAACCCAACACATGAGACATTTACAAGTTCTTATTCAAAATGCCATATACTTCTAAATCTCGAAGGACGTTAGGCTATGGATGTGCTTTATTAAAGCAACTTGTATAACTTAAATTAACTTAAACAAGTTTCTGCTTGATACTTATGGGTACTGACCACTTGTGTAGCATTCAGGTCTAAGAGCCACTGCTGGGGAGTAGCAGGGTCTCATTTCTGATAACAACATTATGTAGTTTAATCAGTATGTAGACTTGTGCACCAGCTAATACTACATACATAATTTTAGGAAGCTCTGAAGGCCTTCCCAAACTTGTATCAGTGTTGTAACAACCCTTATTGCAGGTACAGCTGATACCTGAGAGGCAGCAGGAAGCCGTAGCGGATCAACAGACCCAGCCCCCAAAGGACGGTCAGCCTCAGGCTGATGTATTGGAAGTTGTTGTTGCTGCGGGTCAACAGATTCCAGGACTCCAGCTCCTCAGCAGAGAACCGCTTGGTCACCTCATCATCCATGATGCTTTCCACTCCTCTCCGAGCAAAATAAAAGATGTCCGACATCTCAAACTCGGGGGCTGAGTCCAGGTCTTTGTTGCTGCCGCTCCGTCGGAGCTCCTTGATCTCCTCCTCCAATGATGTGGGCTCCTTGGCAATGATAGCTGGAGCAGTGCAGAAAGACAGGATGTCAGAATTACACGCCTCTAAAACAAATACACCCTCTAAACATGCACACATATGTGAAAACACACTGATAGCACACCTTACCATTTGAGTAGGGTTTGTACAAGGGATGATTCTTTTCTTTTGCTCCTCTCTCTATTCGAAGTGTGGCCCACTGCCAACAAAGGAACAAAAGACATGTAAGGCCTTATGTTTATGTTATTGCATTAGCAAATATAAACTATGACAGAATTGCTCTCATGTTAAACAGCTGTTTATTGAGAAAGTTTCTGTGGCAACCACCCGACACAAGTCAGACTTTCTACATTCAAGCATGCAAGAACTTAATTCAGCAGTGCAAGTTCTTCATTATGCGTAGTCACAACTCAAGTATTCCTAGTGTGTTTAATGTAAACTTTTGTTAAGGGTATAACTTCAACATATATGAAGAAACAAGATTCTGTGTTGTTAGAAGTAAACACTCATGGCTTGTCTATGATAACAGCCCTGTACTCCCAAACTAGCATTATAAAGCCCACTTTTCCTGCTTCAATATGTGAGGGGGGATGTCCAGCGAGAGGCAGGAAAAGAACACAGTGTTCTGGCTGGAAGACCAGCAGGGAAGAGCAGGGGATGATTGCACATGATGTGTTTCACTTTGCCCAGTCTCAGACTTCCAGCACATAAAAAATGCAAGGTTTGTGCATCAATCAGTGATTAAAAGTTTGTACTTAAACTGACAGTTAGACTAACTGTAAGTTTACCCAAAAACAGGAACGATAGGCATGCCTGTTCATGTAGGTTCATGTAAAAAGACACTGGAATTTGTCATAAGCATTTGCATAAAAATTCCAAGAATGTTGGGTAACACAGTGGTGGTGCCTGCACCTCAAGGCTGCAGGAGTCATGCTGAAAACCATATGCATATAAATGAGATGATTTTCATTTTCTGCTTTACATTAACTGATGGGTTACAGGTTTTATGACTAAAAGCAAAATGAACCAACTTGACAACGTATAAATAGTGTAAAAAGTGGAGCATTTGCAGATCAAATGTATTAAGCCTACAGCAGTCATAAGTCTATTTGACTGATCTAAGCTACTCAGCTTCACTCAAATAGAATAGGCAAATAATTTACCAGCCAATCTAACTTTTATTTTGCTTTCTTTGACATCCACCTTTAAATCATGTTGGGACAAGTCGTATTACTGAGTCAGCCTTTAAAATACACCTCCAGCTGATAGTAATGATTCTTTGGGTGGAGAAAGGAGGAGCACACATGCTAACATGAAAATCCGGAGCTGCATATCAAAGAGGATGTTGACACCTTTTTATCCCCTATGAAGTCTAACAGGTGAGGGATGACAGAAAAGGTAGCTTTCGCTCAAGTGAGCAGAAATCAGATATCTCTGACACACAGTTGGGCCAACATGATTTTTGAGCAACTAGTTGCAAAAACAAAATGACACTGCCGGTGTTGTGTTGGACTGACACAATTAGGGTTTGCACATGGTCATGTGCAAGACAAACATTCGTTTTTGTAATTCATCAAGCCTTGATTGTACACCCTTGCATGCAATGTGACAATTGGAAATAATTTCAGTCAGAAATTCATCTTTTTACTCTGTACTCCATCTATCTTTGACCCTTTCTTAAAATCTATTGGTTGCTACCTGAATTGTGATATCCCATCACTCCACTTGTTTCTAGCTCAAAATTTGCTCTCAGAGGTACTAGCTTGAAAGTAATGACAGCTTTACTAGTGAAGAAGATGCACCCAAGATTGCAAAATGTGAGAAATGTCTTGAAAATAAGAGAGGAGCTCAGTAAATGTTAAATACTGGCAGCTTTAACAAGCCTATTGACTATGAAAATGTGATCCATCAACGGTGATGAAAACTCATTATTAGGCAGTGAAAACTGCAAAATCAAGGAACAGTATCCCAGACAGCCGGAGCCCTGTCGCTAACAACAGCCACTGACAGAGTCTGTATCACCAGTTTCTCCAGTTACATAACAAGGCTGTGATGTTAATCTGTCTCTGCCAGTGAATACAGAGGGGACTGGCTGGGCACAAAAGACAAGCAAAAAGCCTGCACCTTACCAGACCAATGCACTGAGATGAAGCTTCACATTTGTGACTTACTGAATTAAAACTGCAGCTTAAAAATATTCTATAAATAATATAATATATCTTCTTCCTAGATGTAGTAATGACTTCTGCTGATTGAAAGGGTGGGAAAAAAATGCACAACCAGAGAAAACATGGGCTGAAGTCCTGAAAAACAATGCAGACAACTTTTACAAACTCTAAATAGTTGGATAAAATAGTTCTTAGCAAGAGCAAGAGTTAATTCATTTAATTACAGCCTCTGCAAGAGTCATAACACACCTTCAGACATACTTTTGTGTTGAGTGTTTGCAGATTGTCC
>JAQNCA010000027.1:20302679-20315919 GCA_029783725.1 Acanthurus tractus | reverse complement strand
GATGGACTCCATGAAATAGGAAATGATTATAATGCTGACTTACTTCTTCGAGTTTAGCGATTAGCTCCGCCGGTGTCATAACATCCTCCTGAGTGTCATCTTGGTTGATGTCGCTGCCGTCATCAGACAAAGCGTCCGACATAGTTTTTCCTTTGCGAAGTGAAAAAAATACGACTAACAGAGTTTCACTGAAACGGAAACCGCGTGTTAAAGATTTCACACGAAATTTATAGCGACGAAAAAAGACGTAATTAAGTACAGTTTGACAAGAAACGACGACTAGCTTAACTGCTGCATGTGTTTACTGAAGAAAACTCCTTGTTTATTCGCGCCACTGAAGATTTTCTCGCGAGATTATGAGTTGTATTTTTTTTCCCCTGCGCACAGCCTGCAAGGCACGATATCTCTCAGGATGTGTGCGATGTGTATAACCGGGAAAACGTCTAAACAATCGTTCGCTTTATATTATTGAGATTAGTCCATATTTTATATAATGGTTAATTTAAGCGTCTGGATCTTTTTCTGTAGAAAGCAGGATTTCAACGATATCCAGACGCATTGCTGCCTGTGAGTCTTAGCTTAGGTAAATAGTCACGTTTTCTGTCATGTAATAATTGTTTATAGATATGCAGAGTATGATGGTACAGCAAATTTAACTTTTATAGATTTTTATTGGAGTGAAACTCAGTAATAATTATATATATTGTGATTATATTAGTATATATATATATATATATAAAATATAATATATTAAATATCCAGTAAGTGGCAAAAAAAAAGTGAGATTGTCTTTACACGCATGCACAAATCAACATAAGCTTTTTCTAAGTCAACACATGGAAGCTAGTTTCCAAAAAAATTCCCAATGTCAACATATTATGTTCGCTTTGCTTAATTGTGTCTTTCACAAATGTGCATCTTTCTCAGCTTGTGTGAATTTAACAGAAGTGTCATCATCTGCTTCTTTTTTTAAAGCTGTCTTGTTTCACACCACATTGTGGCATCTTGTTTGTCTGATTTCCTCTTTATCATTCTCGGGCATCGTTCTTACCTCAGAATTCATTGGAATTTTTCACCAGTTGTGGTAAAAAATGGAGTTGATGTTGTAATGCAACTGGTTCTCACAGCTGTGCACAGTGACAAACATGATAACACAGACTACTTGCATATTGTGTCATAATGTTGTTACTCAGAAATGTCTTTTATTCTTAGTCACTAATGGCCTGCTAATTTACACAAGAGCCCATTTTGTAAAGTTAGAATTAGATCTATTAGCCCGAAATAATCCTGATAATATCGCTCACTCATAAAACCAGTGCAAAATTAATTAGAAACTGATTAAAAGAAATGAATAAGTAACCGAAAGAAAAGGACCAACGTTTTCAATATGTTTAAATTTATTTTTGTTCTGTTTTTATGATCATTTACATGTTTATTTTTAAATACATTCGGACGACAATTAGAGCTGCATGTGAAAGCTAAAATATTTAACACTGATACATGGCATATACAGTATTTATACAGCATCATTATGTTCAACAGACTTCACAGTACAGTACAGTTTGACGGTTCTTTGCTCTTAACACAAAGTATTGATATTGTGCAAATGTGCAAGAACATTGGTCTTGTATTTAACATAAGAAGATCAACTTCAGCAATTGATTTGGAATTTGTCATAATTAGAGGTGTTGTGACGTATCTGCATAGATAATAACCAAACAGAGAAAAAAACAGAAAATCAAAGAAATATTGATTTTATGTTAATTGTACACACAATAAAATAACTTATAAATAATAGAGTGCCTTTAAAATAATTTCTTTTTCTAAATCATTCGCATCTAAACACTGGTTACCAACGTCAGTTAAGCAGATAAATGTATTAAGTTTATTTTGTACTCTTAAAGACTCTCTTTCCATCTTCCTACATCCACGTTTTGAGGGTAACACATCTGCCAAAAAAGACACTTTGGGTAAGTAAAGCAAATATTTACCCTATAACTTTACAAATGAAGATGTTACAGGTCGTCAGCCAGCGCTGTAACTTAAACATCGTGGAACATTTCCACACTAAAATGTCAACAAACGACTAAATATTTGTCTTATAGTTTATTGAACTGTGTACTTATATTATCCTGAATATTCCCAACAATGTTAAACTCTGTAGTTTTACCCGGAGCATTTTATTTTATCTCCTGTTGCTTAAAATTCCCAGGGAACACCAGTCAGAGAGAGACGAAAAAAGTGACCGTAAACGTGACTAAGCAGTATGTGATTAAAATTTGAATAGATTTCATTTCTGAGTCAGTGAGAAAGTTTTTTTCATCTGCAAGCATGGCTGTTAAAATGGAAAAAAAAAAAAATCCCATAATCCCACATTGCTTCACGATTGATTGAGAGCCCTCTCTCTGGTGGCGTAAATGACATTTTGTGCATTTAAATGATTGGACCTGTGTGATGCTCACAGATGATTCAACCCGTTTCACTGGGATTCTATAAATGTCTGCAGCCTTCACAGCTGTGACTTCATTTCCCTTCAGTGCAGTTTGGTTTTGGTCACAGAAGGTCAACACAGTCCGCCAGCAGACAGATATCAGTTGCATCTGGCTGCTGTCTGGCTTTGTGTGAAGCCACAGAACCTAAATATATGTGTGTTGCACACTAATGCTAATGTTTAAAACACAAGTTAGGCTTCATCAACTCTTTACCGAGCAAAAGAAAAGCAGGCCGACAAGCTCGGTGACACATATTTCGAGTAACGAAAAAAATGTCTCATTTAACTCTGGAGTTGAGATCGAAAGAATCACAGCTTGTAAGGATAGATGGGATTCATGGCAGGCAGGGTGTATCCAGGTTGGGGGTTTATTAGTGGGATGGGGTATGAATACGGGAAAACAGCAGAGCCGAGGAGAGCGGAGTGAGCCGGGCTCATTGGGTAATGGCGGTACATTAGCTGAGAATGAGGTAGTCTTGTTCTGCCGGAGAGAAATGTGGGATGTAATGGCGGCTGGTGCAGAGAGTCTCTTCCTGATTTGTCGTAGCTTGACAGGACACACGGCACCGGCAGACTGGGGTTGGAATGGGACAGGCTCTGCGGGGTGGGAGGACCTTTCTGAAGCATTGTCCTGGATTTCTCCCTCTTCTCTGCCTGAAAAGGCCACGGGGCCACGTTGTTCAGCTTCTTCGCGCAAGCCAGAGAGTCGTCGTGGTGTATAAACCTGCCGTGGTGGGTTTTGTAACCCAGCCGGACGGGAGCGGGCCGCAGAGGCTGCCCGGATTTTGGGAAGACCTTGGTGAAACTAGAGTTAGATGTTGGAACCCAGTCTAACTTCCCAGGAATGGAGGAAGATGAGGGAAAAGGATGTTGGAAATATCTGCCGCCTTCTTTGTGGCTCGACTTCCACGCAAAATCTTTACTGTGGTGTTTCATCAAGTCTGCAGGTTGGGAGCCGATGTGAGAAACGTCTTTGCTCTGTCCTGCAGGTTCTTTGGAAATATGACCGCCGATCACAGACTTGCTTTCCTCACTGCAGCCGGATGCAGTTTTCTCAGAGCCGAAAGAGTTACGAGGCAGCTCAGAGCCGGATGCAGGTTTGTCTTCATTCGCTGATGCACTGTCCTCTGATGAAACCGAGTAAGGAGAAGGGCTGCGGGAAGAGGAGGAGGACAAAGGGACCGGGGAGCCGTCAGAAGGGTTGCAGCTCAGGCTGGAAGAAGCCAGGGCCGGAGACTGGGAGCGCCGGATGACGGACGGTCTTTCTTTATCCTCGCTCTGAGCCGTCAGGGGGGAGTTGAGGCTGGCCTGAGCCATTCGCTTCTTTTTCTCCAGAGGAGAGATGACCTCTGCGGCGGTGGTGGCGGCGGCGGTGGCGGCGGCGGGCGGGATTTGTGCGGTCCAGTGGCTGGACGTTGGGACCTGGAACAGGCGGGCATAGACAGAATTGCAAAGACTGGCGGCGCCCCTGTTTGGCTGGGAGCAGTCAGGATGGCGTCGATCAGAGGTGGCGGCCCAGAGAGCCGGGTGAGGATGCATCACTGCCTCACTGGACTCTGGACTTCTCTGGGTGAGTATCTGTAAAATGACACAGGAGGTTTTAGAGACACGTTGTGCACTGGTACAGATTTCTTTTAGGGACATTTTAGCAGATGTTACCTCAGAGTCCAGCTCTCTGTCAGACTGAGTCCTTTTCCTTTTCCTCTCAGCCTTGTGGACTTTGCCATCCAAATTTCTCTTGTAAGGCTTTCGGGGTTTGCTCGGAGGTAAAGGTTTGTCCTCCTCTCCCTTTATGTGTCTTTCAAATGGCAGCACCAGCCTAAAAAAAAACACATTTCTCATTATGAATTTGCAGATGAAGCGATTAAATCGACAGATAACACGGAAAATGAATCACTCTTACTTCTCATAGTGTCTGCGAGTGCAAGTTGCAGCACTGGTGCTGCCCGGACTTCCTCCCAGCTCGTCGTACACTTTCTTCCAAAGACGCCGTGCTGTCACCTGCAAAATAACACAGTGGAAGAAATGAGCATCTGTAACTATACATGTCTGTTCTGATTACAATAACTTTACAGTAAATATCTGGGACATAAGTGACAGATTTTGGGAGAATCAGAGGCTCATTATATCAGGTGAAGAGTGACACACAGTGACCGCCACCAGGGGGCCCAGAAATGATAAATTATTATTCATGATAGATTATCTTTCTTAGTGATGTTTTATATATATTTATTCTTTCATATTGGTCAAAGTGAAGTACAAAAATGCCTCAACAATCGTGGTGTGAAGAGAGATTTTTGGAATAATACGCATTTTTTTTAAAGTGATAAAAAATACAGCTGTTTACTTTCTTACATCCTAAACATAATTTACCCACAATGCACGATAAACTTCAGCTTCTTCTTAATAAAAGTATTTCTATAGCATCATTAAACAGTATAAAAACTGCTTTGTTCTTGCACTTATTAATCACATGAATAGAGTCTGCACTGATGCCTTTAAGGACACTCGTCTTTTTGTTGTCTGTTGTTGTTTTACACACTTTTTTTTCTTCTTTCAAAATGCCCTGTCTGCTGGTTTTCAGTACTAAAATAACACTTCCGTTTTGTTTTTTTTTAACACACATGTGTGGGCGGCTCATACTGTTATGTTTACACCCTTGGACACAGAGGTGTTAGGGTGATGATGGCGGGGCAGTGGGGGGGGGTCAATGTTTAGCGTTGCTGTTTGAGGGCCCTAGCAATGCTCGAGAGCTATTTCACTATGAGTTGCAGAGCTTGTCCCACAGCGTCGACATCAAAGAGAGCAGAGGTGGTGGTGATACATCGAGAGCTCTGCAGCCTGAAGGTCCTCTGGTGTGGTAGAAACTAGCTAGCGCGTCACAGCACCTGACCTACAGCTCCTTTTTCCACGTAAAAACCTGCAGACCTGCATTGAGGCTTTTTCACACCAGTCAAAGCACCAAAAGCAGAGGTTGAATTGAGAACTTGGGACTTACTGAATCATAGCCTCCGAGTTTCTCCACAGCTTTGTAGATTCTCCAGAGATTGACTGGGATTTGAGAAAAAAAAACAAACAAACAAGAACTTATTATTTTGACTCAAATTTCATTATAAAATCATGTTGATTTAACTGCAGTGGTGATGAACTCACTCTGCTTGAAGCCCAGATGTGGGATCCTTTCTATGGGTGTACCTCTGTCCTTCATAAAGGAGTGCAGACTTGAAACGAACGCCTTGTCCTCCATCTGCCCTAAACTGGGCCTGGCTTCGTCTTCGCATTCAGTCATAGAGTCTGTGATCTCAATGACCGAGGGAGAAGCCTGACGTGAAGAGAAACAACAGATGCATTAGAGAAAATGAGAACTGTGCGTGTGTTTTGCATCAAAATCAAGCAGCTCCTGTAAACGCAACACGGTCCAGTGCACTGATATAGAAACCTGTTTTACAGTTGGCGGTATTGTCGCAGATGGGAAAAAACGACTCGAAGACTCATCTCATGGGATGCAAATATTGAAATGAAACATCAAAATCCGAGGGTAGGGTTTTACCGCTACTTTCAATAGATAACCGCTACACATCCTGTCTGGAGAGAAAGCAGTAGACTTGTGGGGTTTTTGGTCTAGAGATGTCTGTCGCTGGTATCGTAAATGTCAATTTGCAAAACAAACAAATGCCCAAAGAGGGTATTTTTACTCAAAGTGTAGCAAACATGCATGCACACTATTGTTCAGTGAAGAAAAGCCATCAAAAGACTTGTAAATAAAGATATTTTCTGCACAATATCAGCTCTTTTCTAACTGGTCGACTGTTTGTGGTAATTTTTTACACAACCGGCGTCGACAGCTTGGAAGAGGATTTTTAAAACTACCAAGAAATAAGGTGTTTCCAGGGTGAGGCTACCCAGAACTCCAGTACAAGAAATTGACAATGTCACTGTTTGTGGTTTTCAAGAAAGGAGAAATGAAACAGTGAAGGCATGCAGAATTGAGTTCATCGGTTGGAAGAACTTCAAGAAAAGACTTTTAAAAACAGGGAAGACTTTAAAAGAGAAACTGCTAACAAAGGCGACGCAGTTTCTGTGATATTGTTCCTGCTCTGTGTGTGTGTGTGTGTGTGTGTGTGTGTGTGTGAACGCTGGTTTGGACAGCTCAAAGGCAGATTTACTCACTTCTGTCCTGCAGTGGAATCATAGATTACGGTATTTTACGCCACGCATTTAAATATCTGCTCTCACATCGGCTCCGTGTTGATGAATTTTGGTAGATTTCGATGACAGAGGACACCTCTCTGGGGCCACCGTCAATATTTTACTTTGAATCACCTCACACTGAAGCTGATTTATTTCTGAGGCAGTCAATGTACGACAAAATGGCTCGAGTTGGTTTCATATTGAATCAAGTTCCTCTATGTGGTTCCTGGTTCCGAGAAGTAGGCCTCTAGAGTGAGTAATAGTGAAGGTGCAGGCCTCTAACCAAGATAGCCTTGACTGAGTCACAGTTCAGCAGCTCCACACCGCCGTTCCCAGCCAACAGCTCTGACTTTCCACTGCTTTTCTGCGTTACCTGCTTCTCCCACTGCAGATATTATGTTCGTATTAATATCTTTATATCTTTACACCTCACGAAAAAAAAAAAACTGTCAGTGTTTCCAGAGCTGTGTGTGTGTGTGTGTGTGTGTGTGTGTGTGTGTTAACGTGCACATCTGCATCTCAAACTGTGAGAAAAAAAACCAACGAGCAATTCTTGGGATCCTGCACACACACACACACTCACACACACACACACAAAGAAACAAGAATTCACCGGTATTCACGAATGGCCCTCTTAACTTTCAGTTATTGTTTTCAGATGTGATTCACAAAACTTTCAGGTTCATGCATCAATAGTTGCCTACAGGAAACGTCTGCACGCGAAGCCACACACTGTAGCCCCTTTTTTTTTTCTTCTTCTTCTTCTTCTTTTCTTTTTTTTTTTTCTGCAGAGCTCACTCTACACCGCACAATATCATTGTGAAACATCAGTTGATTTCCACTAGATGAAATTTTTTGGAAAACCGTGTGGGTGATGTTGATGTCAATGTGTTGATATGCGACTCTCGCAATGATTGTCAGCGGCGTGCTGGATTGATGCAATCAGCAAGGCCAGAAGTCACCGCAGAAACCACCAGTCTTTCAACTAACATCGTCTTTTGGAAATTTGATGAGCTAATTTGTGTTTCTCATATTGTACCTCTCATTTCAGTTACCAGAACAGTGGCTTTGAGGACCTCCTGCAGTTTCTGTATGTGCATGTGAAAATATATTGCGGTGCCTGTGACGGAGGGAGACGTGCGTGCGTTTTCGCAGGCCTCTTCAATACAAACGGCAGAATCCGTTATTCCTTGTTACTCATTTCGGGGCGTCAAGATGAAACAACTGTACTGCACACGATCAGCATTTCAGAAATTGGCAACTATCTCAAATTCACCAAAAAAGGGAAATGAAAACACAAAGCATAACTCACGCAGAGTAGTCATGTCTGTAGTCACTGATTAACTGTAAGTGAGGGAAATTGCCCAGAGTGCTGCGAGAAGGCCAACCGACTCTTGTGACGAGCTTGCGGCTGGTTGGTTGGTTGGTTGGTGCGTTACCTGGCTGTCTGTCGCCTTCTCCTCGTCACTGGCCGTGGTCGGTTGTGACGTCTCGCTCTGGTCCTCTTGAGCTTCAAACATGGACACAAAGAAACACAAACATTTATTACTATTTTAAATTAAAAAAAGGACAGAAAACTCCAAAGGGATCAATGAACCGAGCCCCCAAAATACACATCTGTCATAAGCAAAGTGTTTCTAACTGTTCGCCGTCGCTGCTGGGAGTTAAAGTGTTAAGTTCATTTGCTTAGTGGTCAGATGATCGACCGGCACCAAAAAATAGAAATCTGTCGAACATATTGTCAGCCGAGTGTGATATAAAACCACAAGTTGCAAAACCACTTCCTGCTCATGAACAAAACCGCTTGTATGCTGCTCTGTCTGATATTGTAACACGTAAACTACAGTATTTGGTAACAGAAAGATGTTTTAAGCAATATGTTGTGTATGAAGCGCAACTGCTTGTTTCCTCCTGTCTTTATGTAAGCATGATGATTAAACATGTCAGATAAAATCGCTTCTGACATCATGAGATATTAAGAAATAAGCCACTTCGCATTTTATTCTCAGGTTTCACGGCTTCTCTCGGGTGTATTTATTTTCCTTTTCATACTCAATTTTGCATTTAAAGAGGAAAAATGAAGCGTGAATATTGACATTCACCAGCTCTGGTAATGAGATGTAATTCTGAGAATGAAATGTCATCCTTCACAAACCTCGTAGCCCTCCACCCACACTGATATCATTTGTGTGCAAAACCAATTTGCTTCTCTTTTGAGATCACTTGTTTCCTGTGCTGCGGCTTGAACCTTTAATTCTGCTTTCAGTAGCCACCAACTTCTCCATTTCATGCGCTGAAGACATATTTTTGATGTACTGTGTCATTTTCAAGCACTTTGAACATGCAGTAACTTCTTTATGGGCTTTTTAAAAAAAATTTATAAGCTTTAACAATGTGTTGTTTAAAAAAAATCAGATATCGATCTCTGTCAAAATATTGCTACGGTACAATTTAGGGATTTACTTAAAACAGGTTTTAAGAATAAATACTACAGCATTATTATTATTATTATTATTGTTGTTTTACATCAAAACGGTTCATTTCTGTCACAAATTAATATAATGTACAATAATTTAGACAAACTTTTGCAAAACTTTTAGACTTAAGAGTTAACAAACATTCTTTTAACAAAGTCCTTAAGTGTTTCTGTCCCTCAAAGTTAAAAACTGAAGACTTACACAGTTTCAAACTTTTTAAAGTGAAAACAGCAAAAAAAAGAGTAAATTTTGAACAGAATCTGACTCAAATAAAGATAAAAGTGATTCTCACCCATTTCTCGAAGATGTCTTCAGATCTCTGGCTTGACAGTGTTTTGTGACACTGATCCATGCGGCGCCCTCTTCAGCTTCACATCACGAAACAGGAAGTCGTCTCCGCAGAGCAGTTTCATTGGTCGACAGCTCGCTCTGCAGCAAATGAGTCTGGGAAACTGAGTTTTGTTTTTCTCTCTGTTTCACCTTCTGGGTTTCGGCAAAAAAAAAAAAAAAAAAACAACAGCTGTGTTTTAAAGGTTAGAGTGGGAATCAAAAAATTTGGGTACTTTTCCCACAGTTACTCTTCCAGTTTGCTTATTTTCATGTATTTCCAGAGAATCAACCTGAGAAACATGAAGTTTGAGCAGTTTGATGCTGATTATATAAAAATCTTCAGTTAACAGTGTTATCAGAGGATGAAACTGGAGTGACATCACTGCTTTTGTATTTATCAACACGATGTGTGAGGAAATATAATTAAAAGATGACTAATAAAACCAACATGTATCTCAGTTTGTAAGTTACATGGAAACGGGGATTACTGAAGCCTCGTCACCTTAAATGTTAAAAACTCGACTCAGATTCACCAAAACTGCTGAGTTTGGGGAATTGAAAGAGAATTCAAGCACTGGCCAAATAAAGCTTTAAATGTGTCTAAATATAGGCAGAACATTTCCCATAAGACCGTGTTATTTTTACATACTTTAAGTATTTAAATGCACAACTTGTCCTGAATGTACTTCAGTGTTCAGTGAAGCATCAATCACACAACGAACCAAATAAAACATTTCTGCTTTGTTAAAAAAAGGCATATTTCAGTGTTTTATGGCATTATTTAACTTTGCTGGCTATAAATATATAGTTATTAACCCTGACCTTATTATTAGATTTTAATGATATTCATGGAAAGATAGAAAGATTCTGGCTGTCAGGAAACATCCTTTTAAGAATAAACACTTAAATTAGCATTTTAAAAGCATCTTCCTTGATTTATTGTAAGTGAATCTTAAATGCTAAAGAAAAAAACAAGAGAAGAGGGAGATTTTGTATGACTGTATGAGTGTGGTTGTAGTAAGTTACGATAAAGTGTTTAACCTATATAATGTTGCTTCATGCGGTCTAAATTCGAATCAATGCTTGACCCAGATGTGAGGTTGTAAATAAACCTCCTGCTATGCAAACTGCAAAGAAGAAGAAGAAGAAGAAGAAGAAGAAGACAGAAGTGGAGCAGATTAACAGCTGAAACGGCATCTAAAGTGTAAAAAGAGAAAAAAAAATGAAAGAAGTGCTTTCAAGTTGAACTTTGCTCCCGGAGTTGCGATGCTGGTAAATGAAAGTTTTGAGGCTGGCTGGTATCAGCAGGGATCGAAGACATTGACATTTTGAGGAAGAAGTGAATCACTACTTCTTTAAAATGGTTTCTGCTGGCCATTGGTTGGTACCCAAAACAAAAAAAACAAAAAAAAAAACACAGGACAATGCAGAAGCTGATCTTTTTTCCACTAGAAATGAGTAAAAAAACGGTCATCTGTTTCTCTGGTGCCAGTAATGAGTCAGAGGGAGTTGTCTTGCCAGGGACCTTAGGAGGCACTTTTTGTTATTATTTAAAGAACCTTCTGACAGTTTATCAAAAGGTCACATTGAAAACTTGCTGAATTTTCTTTGACCGGCCGACATTTGGTAAGAAATCAGAAGAATCTCGTGACAAAAACATTGCAGAGTGATGAAGCTGCACCCGACACTATCCACATTTCCTCCGCATGTTTTTGATCTTCTGAAAAAAGGGGGATGCCCTATTCCTCCATCTGTTGCGGATAGAGCGTGACATTTCAAAATGATTAACATTTCACATGTCTAAATCTTAAGAGGGATTTTTTTTTTCTGGTCTGATAGATAAAAAAACAACAAGTCTTTGTTTTTCTTCTTGAATAAATTGTGATGGTGGAGCTAATCAACAAGAGTTTCTGCAAAAAAAAGAAATCATGTGATATTCGCACACCTCTCGTGTGAATTAGACGTTAGATCTTGAAGCAGATATGTAGATTAAATGAGACCTGATTATCTAGCAGAGAAGTTAGACATCTGATTCAGATAGTGAGACTTACAGTAAAGAAGCAAGAGTGAAAAAACACCTGCAGAAATCAGGTTTGTCGTGAGATTCAAGCTTTCTTATTCACAGTTTATGTCACACATCAGGCTCTTTATTTTAATTCCACTTATTTGTGACTGTGTGTTTTTGCAGAACTCTTCTATCTCCTGCAGCCGACAACAAACGTGGAGACGATGAGCAAAAACTTGTGTTGTAAGACAGCGAAAATCCCCCAGCTATTCATCTCTGACTTTCACTGACATAAACCTACGAGGTTGAGGTGAGGGCAGAACAATGTAAATGAGAACGCGTGGAGAAAATATTATGAATCCAAGTCAGAAAAGATTTCCAATCTGAAGTGAGTCACAGTCCTGGGAACAAAGCTTCAAAACATGTAACTGGCACACCAGATTCCAGTCATGTGCAGCACATGTTGAGTTTTTATTTATACACGAAATAAGTTGAAAAGATGTGCAAACGTACAAAAGTTTATCTGCAATTGTTAAAGTCAGAGGCGTAAAAGTGATTTACAACGATGTGTGATTGAACTGTGGGAGTTTCTAGATGGTGTGGGCGTGAGAGGAATTTTTCCTGAAACTGGGTTATCTGGAAAAGTCTACATGACAGTTTGATTCATTCAGTGACAAGCAAATATTAAATTGCATTTAAATTCAGTTTCATATTATAGTGATTTACATTTGATGCAGGACGAGACTGAATAAGCTGTGAATATTTCAAAGGACTGGAGTTCCAAAATGCACCGTTTTAATCGATGTTGTGACAGCTTTTTTTTGCAAGAGGACATGAAATTAAAATACCACTGAGGACCTAAAATGCCAAGTTGTGTCTCTTGAGCAAAGTTCACCAAAAAAGTGTGAATTGCAGAATTAAAAAAATGTTCTCAGGTGTTTTAAAACCACAGTGAGAAATAAACATAACTGAATATATGACTTAAAAGGTGCGTATATGAATCCGAAGCTTGTAAAAACATAAAAATTGCAGCTTCTATGCAGGTTTTCATCCAATAAACATGCAATAAATTGAAGTTTGCTAGGTGCATTATTTGTAATTTACCCGAACAAAGACTTAACCGAAGGATGTGGGAGCAGTAAAATCAGATTTTTCGTGTGAAAATGAAACCTATGCATTAGCGGTGAATTCCCCAGCTGTCGCCTCATTCCAGGAAACTGATTGTACAGCTCTCACTGGGCCTGCGTATACGTCTGAGTTCCTGTTAGACCTCTGAAAATCCCTGTAGGGTTTCTATGATATTTCAAACTTTTCTAAAATGCATGCAACCTAGGCTTCTCTTGGCCTAATTGAGAGAGAAGTGACGCGACAACACAGTTTGATTCTTTGTTTTATTATGAAGAATGTCTGTGCATTACAATAGACTCTGGAAAAAAAAAACAAACATGAACAATGCAGTGGATACATGATGCCCTTTTTCATTTTTTAAATGTTTTCATCAACTGACCTAAAAGCTTGTTTTTAAAAAAAAAAAAAAAAAAAGAAGAATTTTGTTCCATCGTAAAAACGGTTGAATTCAGCCGTCAAACTGTTGAAATGTCAAATGAAATGTCACCTATCACTGCATTCACTTCCCCTCATTATGGCACCATAATATCACACGTTTAGTTATTAGAGATCTGTCGTGCACTCAAAATCAACCTCAGACCAGCGAGATCCAAAAGAAGAAAAAAAAAGAAAAAAGAA
>JAQNCA010000027.1:20279084-20297455 GCA_029783725.1 Acanthurus tractus | reverse complement strand
TCTGAAATTTAAAGTAACATCTGACTGACAGATGAGGTTTTGCCGAGTTTTGTGTGGAAAGACTTGGGCAGAAAGCTGCTGGACGAGAAAACACAACAAGAGTTTTTGGAGGAATAAACACCCAGAGTCACTCAGGACTCTGCTCCGATCCAGAGCAGTTTAATGGTGGAGTAAGAAGAGTTTATCCTTTTAACCTTTGGGATTAAAAGAGTAGATTTATCTCTTCACCTTAACCTGCCTGCAGCAGTGAGGCACAGAGGCCGAGCTGTACTGTAACTGTACAGGAGGGGAAATGTGCAGAGACAGAGGCCACAAGGAAATAATAGAAATAACAAGATACTGGTGAGTTCAAAAAGAGGCTCAACTGAAAATAAACAAACCACCTCTACGCATGTTGTTTCCTGGCTTACAGCTGAAGTACAGTATTGTGGCTCATGCAAGTGACAAGACTTTGCTTAATTTATGTTGACGGTGTAAATACACACGGCTGCAGGCATTCAAAGCTTCATTCTAAAACCTAAATAGAAGCCTGAATGTAAAAAATTAAAAAAAGAAATAGGTTTGGTGCAGTTGTAGTTATGATGCTCTTGTGAACTGCTGTTACATTTGCGGTGGACAAAAACTGTCACAGCCTTTTGTTTCATAGCAGATTTTGAAAGTCAAGAGAACATTTGTTAAATTTTTCAAAGGTGTTAATTCCTGCAATATTGTGGAAGTTCTTCCTGTATTAATAAGTCTGTAATTAAAGAGACACTTTACACAAAAATCCAAAAGTTTTCAAAGAGTAGGAGCTTATACTTCGGTCAGCATCAGTAAGTATTAAAGTTTAGGGTTTGTGTTACCTCTGCCTGAGCCCAGAAGGTGTCTTTGTTGGTCTTTCTGATTTCCGACATAGCGTTGGTCTTCTGGTACACTGAGCCCTGCATGAAGAGAAGAACATTTCATGCAACTGTGCAAACATTTTACTTAATAAAACAAACAGTGCGATTTAACTGCCAGAATTATTTGATATTTGTTTAAACCTAATCCATCTCATCTCTTCTTGTTATTAAATATTTTTGTATCTAAATTAAAACCTTTTCTCTTAGTTTTTTGATTCTTGAACAACTAACTATCAGATATGAACCAATGGTTGCTTTCTCTTATGACGAGAACACGAGTGATAATTAAAAAGAGTCTTCATAGTTAAGTTGTTCTCGTATGTCAGCGTTTTCCATTTTCTCCACTTGGGTGAGTTTGTTTAAAAAACTGTTTTCATTGGAGGAAAAGTGTGTGTGTATAGATGGAAGACCATAACAAAAGAGAAAAAAGCATACAAACATTTCAAATGTATCCACGTTTTGACATTAAGATCCTAGCTGCCCTCTGCTTATCCTTCTATCATGAAACACAAACAAACAGGAGGGCACAGAGGAGGAACTGCATGCGCTGCATACCACAGGACCCTGAGGACCGCTGTCCTGGAAGCGGTTGGAGGCTTCTTTGTGGAAACTGTAGTTCGCTCCTGAGGCTTTGGCCACCTTTTGCATGATTGCTTCAGGTTCCACGTCCTCCTCCGCTCTGGCGTTTATTGTGACATGGGCACCCTGAGAGAGGAGTTCATGTTAAAGCTCAGCACCTAAGGTTTGTTGGCGCATGCACAACCCTGCGGTTTGCTCTGTGTGATGGTATGATGTGAAATGATGCAGACTCAAATCCAACAAACAATGCAACAATGCCTGCAAGATGCTGTATTCTATTTCAAGTCCTGTTCAGAGCAAACATTAACATGCTATTTAACACACAAATAATCCTCTCTGCAAGCAATTTAAATGTATATATAAACTATAGTAAAAAATGAGTGCAGTGTTACCTTAAGGAAATTGGCCATGGAGCTGACATGATTTGCACATATTCCTTTCCTGGCATCCTTCACTCCCTCTCCAGTCTGAAACACAAAGGATTATTTTAAAGGCTCCACAACGGCCACAACAAAGGGGACGAACACATGAGAATAGTTCAGCGTAGCACAAACCCAGTTGATGAGGACATATTTCGGCAGACCAGAGTTTGGATCCTGGACCCGGCAGAAAGCGTACATCACTTTTCCACTGTTCAATTCCTCAACCAACTCCTCCAGTCCTCCATCTGATACATAAACATTGTGGTAGAGTCAAATGGTTACTGTGGTTGGTTGTGTAACTGCAGACATTTTTCCCTTCACAAATGATGGGGTGAGAAAGCAGAGGCGCACGATCCTTTTGTGCTGATATTCCAGTGCTGCAGCCACGTGCTGACAATGAAATTCCTGCGCAGATTTGATAATATCGTGTTGAGATCATAAAAACAAACGATATCCACTCACCTCCTTTTCCTGCAAGGCGGATATCATTGCTGTTTCCCTCGTAGGTGAACAAGGCCCTATGAAAAACACATGATTAAGGATATTAAAATACAGGCTAAACAGATCACACAGACAGAGACTCATTTGTTCCAGAAGTTGATGTCCACCATTTCACACCAAACAAAACAATGGATGTTTTGTAAACTCATTTTAAGCTACGCTCACTGTTAAGCCCTACTTCAACAGGATACATTTCACAGGATAAGTTAAGTAGTGCAAATACACCGCATTGCTGTGGCTTTTAATCCCATTTTAAATCAGCCGTGTCAGTACCTTTTTACAGGCTGTGTGAAGTCCAGCGAAGACTCAGCAAACTTTACTTTTGTATTAAATGCCCAATAAATACATCTAAGGATTAGGAGCCTTTAAGACACTAAATCCCTAGCAATTTCCTACAGGAAAGGCACATTTCACTATCGTTCCTCCATCATTTTAATTAGCACGGAGGTATTTTAAAAAGACTTTTGCTTTTGCACTGGACATTCAGCAATCTGCCTTCTTGTTGTCTGAGTCTAACCCTCACAGCAGGTTAAAGATAGGTGGAAAAAGTATTTGTTTGGGTAGCAAGAAAAACACAAGATAATCATTTTAACCAAAAGATAATACTGACATGAACCTACCAGAGCGGCTTCAGCTGTGTTAGATAGGGATGTGTGGTCATATTATGTGGTTAAGATTAGTCTAGAAAATAACCCAGTTCATTTTGTCGTAATATTACTATATGTAGTATCTATTACCGGCTATCAGGACATGAGTGAGAGATAAAGCTATATTACAATGTAAAAGAGGAAATATTAGTTGATTGCCAGAAAGTTAACCAACAATTTTTACATGTGAATAATCATTTGTGCCATTTTTTTCAAGCGCAAATTTTCCAAATGCGCAAATTAAAGACCCCCCTTCTTGTAAATGACAGTAAACTGAGTGTCACCTGTTTTGGATTTTAGTTATAGAAAATGAGACGTTGAAATTCATTTAATCTTCTTGGGTTCTTGGAAACAACAATGGACTTTTATAAAATTTATTTTATACTCAAATAACTGTATGACGAATATCAAGACAGGAATCCGCAGATTGACTGATAACGATTTACCGACCTAATTTAAAGGTGCACAAGATTTATTATTGTTTTTATTGCAAGTGATAGGTGCCATTTACACATTAAACGCTTACTGTCTTATGATTTGCCTCAGATCAGAACTACACAGATGAATAATCACTTGGTTCTCACACAGAAACTTAAGATCTGCTTGTGTTACTGATATCGAGTCACGCCATAGATTGTAAATGACATGTTAATTACCAAACATATTACAGTAACAATTAAATCTCTACTCCAAATCTCTATGCGAAAATAAATGAAAAAATAAAAAATTTAGGCTGAGGGCTCTTTAATAAAAAAAAGACATTTTATTCTAATCCAACAGTGGATTTAGTACAAATTGGGCAACTTTATTTTGTTCTTCATTTTCAGGGATGTCTAACTGGAACTTACACTCATACTGAAAATAGATGATTAAAGATCACTTCTTTGTTCTGACAAAGTGATGCTGTTTTGGTCACACAGCAAGTTTTGATATTACTGGGCGGTGGCTGAAGAAAAAAAAAATGTCTAAAACCAAGTGAAGAGTGACGATTATTCATGAGAGAGACTGAATCTGGGGCCAGAGGAAGTCCCTGGGCAATAACTCCTTGGGATTCATTAATTCAGGTCATCTTTAAACACTGAAGACTTTCATCAACAGGTTTCATTTCCACCTACAGGCGAGCACAGACACTTCTGAAACGTTAGGTAACGCAAAGAGGAAGTTCCTAGATTTGACTATCACAAATTGGTCATATTTAACTTGTGATATCTTATCAGGAAGTGGGCGAGGTAGCAGGCAGCTTATACATTCATTTTCTGGCAAACAAACGCACATTTAGATTTGAAAACCATATGCAAAGTACAGAGTCAAATTGTTTGGCCCGTTAGCGTTTGTTTGTTAGAATACCTAGCTAATTAACTATGTTACTAGCTGTTCAGTTAGCTCATCTTTAGCGTTCATGCATAGTCTGACAATTAAAGAAAAAATAGGTAATTATCATGCAAGCTCAAAGCAGATTTTGCTTGTGTTATCTCTAATTTGATCATTAAAATGCACGTCGTGGTTAACAAAGTACCATTAACTCACAGGTTAAGTTTAACGTCTGGTTAACGTTAACTTACTTCACGACTGACTCAATGCTAGCCAACAGCACAGCTAAAACGATGCCTCCGACACGGGGCTAACACTGTTTTAAAATGCCGCTTCTTACCAGTCGGTATCGGATTTTTCATCTACTACTTCTTTAAAAGCAGCTGTTAATGCAGGGCCATTTTTGCTGAGGTTAACCGCCATCGTTTTGGTGAGTACAGCTAGCCAGCTAGCTATCCGGGATGTGCCCTTCCTATCAGGAGGAGTGGCGATGATGCTGCTGACACAGGAAGCTAGTTTAGCTGAGTCTCCGCCGCTCTGCCTCGGCGTTCGTTATACTGTACAGTGACATCCCGGAAGGGCGGGGCTGGCCTGCGTTTTAAGTGTTTAAAACTCAGAAATGATTTAGTGCAATTCATTTTCCTGAATGTCACCGTAATCTAATTTATAGAAACTGAGATAAAATGAAGACCCCGTCTGCGCAGAGATTGCTGTCGGCCCCGCTGAAACCTCGCATACGGTGTGAGTAAATCAAACGCACCCACTGCCTACAGGTAAGTAATGGGTTTGCTCTACATTTTCAGTTTTGTTTAAATGCACAGTCCATGATAGAATAATAAAATATTTGTGTGTGATCATTTAGAACATTATTTCTACTAACATATGACTGTTTTAAAACCATTCATGCACATCTGGTTCAGGCTCATAGTACAGATACTTATTACTTCATAGTAAGGACAAGAAAATGACTACAGACAACAGTAAATCAAGATGAACTTTATTCATGTGTTATGACACGGTCGATAATTATCTTGAGTAGGCTATGTGAGGACCTGTGGACGATCATGGTGGCAGTTCAAGCACACATATTTCAAATTTTTAAGATGCATGAAGGCGGGGTCCTGCATTCAGAAAAAGCCAGGCTAAAATATTTTTAACCAAAAAAAACCAAACAAAAACGGATGCTGTTCAAGCAGGATTCCATGTCTACTTATGAAATGAATCACCCATTTTTAGGGGAAAAACAGCCCTGATTGCAAATTTACAGTTTATGACAACGTTCTCTCTATATATATACACAAAATGTGGGTTAAGGCTAAAATTTTAGTCAGAGGTGTTAGGCAGATGAATTGTAACGAAATCCCTGATATCTGGCAAATGGCTGTGAGAAGGTTCTCCAGAGTGCAAAGCATGCCAAGCTGCCTATATAAACTCTATTGAGCACACTGGACAAAGTAATTCAATGTCACTCACATGATGAATCGAGGCTGCATTCAGTCGTACAGCTGGAAGATACTCAGCTTTCAAATAAATAAATAGCCAGATGAACAAACAACAAAGCACACAAAGTTTGAACTAGTACTATTACACACAGGTCATTTTCAATTCTGGTCTGGCAGCAAAAAAAAGACTGACTGCATTTAGAGGATATATTTTCAAAACTTTTTAGTATATACTTACTGTATATCAGGACAACTTGTTTGGACAGTTTTTCTCTACAGCAGCTAACAGTGATTAATCTATGTTTAGCGCCTAAACCATGGTGTTAATTCTACAATCAAAGCCTCTAAAATTTTCATGCTTTACTATGGACCTTTCCGGATGAGTCCACACAATAATGCCTCGATAGCAAAGTTTCTTCCTCTTTATAACATCAAATAATTCCCTTTATGTTGGCAGCATCAGCACATTATGAGCCAAGATAAAAAAAATCATAGCATTTCCTAACTACTTTATCCAACAGTCACAATGGATTATATTGAAACTAATATTACATTATGACACATCACAATCATGTTCAATTCTGGTGACATGAATGAGAAAAAAAACAAAAGACTGCCTAAAACTAAAGCTTTCAAAGATACATTACAAAAGGTCACAAATGTATCCAACAGATAAACTGATTTACTGTCAGTGTGGATTATTAATCTCAGAACGAAACAAACCTTTTGCAGACCCTGATTAATGCATATGAACATAGAGAAATTCTGATGAACCGTACATGAACAGATATTTAAAGCAAATCAATTTGTCATGGCAAGTTACTATTATTTCTTCACCTCAAGTAACAGGATGCACATGATCAAACGACTGGGTTCTGCAATATGTCAAGTCTGTTTAAGCTCCCATTTTGAGTATTAGTGACACCATCTGTAACCTAAGGCCATTTTATTTTAGAAAAGCAGTAGCATGGAGATGTTCAACAGTGTCATTTAACAGCTGTTTACATCCGAGTGTGATTCAAAAATAAATAGAAATGGCGATGAGAAGAGCTGGAGAGGGGTAATGAACAAAACCCTCTCTGACAAAATGACAGTACTTCTGGGACAGCATATTGTTGTGCAACACAGGACATCAGGGCCTATATGCATAAAGAACTTCAGGAGTGCTGATCTGTCTTTGATCAATTTGCCTCTTCAGTCTGCAGTGAGTGTTTTCTTTCACATGAACAAACCACTGAACTTAGATAATATCTTTTTTTCTTTTTTTTTCTTGAAAAGCCTGATGATATGAGCCATGATCATTTTTCTCACCATGGGTCACTGTATGCAAAGGCTGACATTTTGTTTGGATACCTGAGAAACTGCACTGAGGAGGTGGCACACAGCTTAGCTATAGGCCAAAGGGTAGCTTTGTTCATAGCTACACAACAACAAGTCGAACAACAGTAGTATTTTTGTGCACTATGGACACCAGCCATGTGTGGTTACTTATACAGGATATGAGGGCAATGACAGCATGTGTGAGAAAAATGAAAGTCGACATTCACCCTTCAGGCCCCCACAACATTGAGGCAGGGGCCTGCTAGCTCCTAACAGCAGCTCTCCAGTGTCTGCAAAAACCACTAAATACTGTTTAACTTCAAATGCAGTGGGGTGATGGAGCCCAATGTTTGTTTACGTCTTTCACATTGTTTCGGGGTAGAGACAGTATGTGCCAACAGATCAGCTGCTGGTAATGGCACCGCACCATTTTGTGTTGGACAGGGAACATTCTGCCTCAATTGCACATATACCGAAAATAATAACACAGAAAGGCCACTAAATACATGGAAATACAGTATTAACAAGACATCCAGTGGGACATAGACAGTACCTCTGAAAAGGAGGGAGAGCCAATCTCCTAAATAAATCAAATATTTTGCTTCTGAGTAGCACAATGATATGAATCATGGACAGTGAAAATGACGCATATGAATAGCAACGATGATAGTGATAATCACAATAGCAGGAGTAACAGTTTGAAGTCTGACTGTGGCGGTATGGACTGTGAAGAGTTTTCCGGTATTCCATATGGGAGTGCTTCAAGAGTCCATCAGGTCCTGCTCAGCAGATCCATACAAGTCATGAAGGACAGCACATGGTAGCAGCTCAGCACATGGAAAGCCAGGTGGCACTGTACCTCATTGTATCGCTTGCTCCTCCAAGAGATGGGCGGTTGTCTAGTTTTTTTTTTTTTTCCCCTCTGTTGCTCATTTGCCTCAAGTTACAAATCAATTGTGTTTCTTTGTTCTCATTTGTATTTTGATCTCCCTGGCATTCTCACATTGCATACTTCTGCGTCCAATCTCTTGCTAATTTGTTGTACCTGTAAAACACATGCGAGGTTTGGAAAAGGCATCAGGTGAACTTGCAAGCTAAGAGCTTTATCTTCAAAAACAATGGGCAAGTATGACAGTAAGCACAGTTGAGTGACAGCGTAAACGCCTTTAATGTTTTACACTTACTTTTCCCTGTCAGCCTTGTACGTATGGGCGATCTCTGGTACCAGTGGGTCGTCCGGGTTTGGATCACAAAGAAGGGAGCAGATAGACAATAATACTGTGGAAAAATGAATCGGAAGGTATTAATTTAACTTTCACAACCACATATCTTAGAGAGTAACTGATCATGTTTTGAGAACACCATTGTAATGATCAAATATTTACAGAGGCTGAGGCACAGGAGTTAGTGCAGGCTGTTTACTAATTGGAAGGTCTGGTTCAGTTCTCTGCTCCTCCAGCCTGCATGTCGAAGTGACTATAGACAAGATACTTAACCCCATTTGCTCCTGATGGCTATTCCATCATAGTGCATGTGTGTTTGTGTCTGGTGAGCAGGTTGGCACTTTGCATCAAAGTCCCTTCCATTAGTGTTTGAAAGGGTAAATGCTGACGTGCAGTTAGAAAGTACTTTGAGTGGTCACTGAACAAACAAAGTGCTGTATAAATGCAGTCCATTTACTGCCTATGATTTATTTATACCATAAATTTATTATTATGTTTAAAGTAGTGCTAAACTACGCAGCGTTTCGGAAATTAATTCCATACTGGAATCCATTTGCTCTGTGTTGTCAAAACTCTGCACAAGTAAACAGGACACTTAATGTAAAGGACATCATTAGACAAGGTATATCACATTCAGTCACTCCTGAGACTTGAGTCTCAAGGTTAAAGACTGACATCAGGCCTGGAATAAGTTGGAAAAAGCAAATAGAGGGAATGTGTCAACATCACTTTTTCATGTAATACAAACCTGCTCTATCGGAAAAGGATGAAAAGCAACACCAGAACAGAAAAGGAAAGGCTGCCAGAATCAAGATTGTTGTTCTGTAAGATGTACTTGAAAGTCACTGGTCTTTGGATTTTGCAGTGTGGCAAGAAATTCAATTTTCTGGCATATACAGTATTTATCAGCACTTGGAAAGAATACTGAACGTCATCTGAAGGCATACAGGAGCCCTGGACCTCAGTCAGGGTACAACTGAAAGATTATTTGGACTCTGACACCCAGTAGTTCAAACAAGAGTCTTAGGTGTGTTTTTACCAGGAAATGTCTCATATTTTTATAACAAAGGAGAACTTGATATTTAGGTTTCATCATCATGAAGGACTTCATGAAAATGAAGGAAATTTTGCCACCTCAGTACCATTTGATTTGACCTGCCGACCCTGTGTGTAGTAATAACATTATTAATGCTTGCTTGTGCATGCTGACACAACACTCACAATTTTTATAATAAAGAAAAATGTTAACAATCTATAAGGAATAAATCTTTTACTATCTTTTACCTTTTGATACTGTAAGTGCAGGTGACCACTGCGATCTCAGTATGTCCAGACAAATACTTCCGTTGCTGTTGATATTAGGGTGGTAAATTTTCGTTGTGAAAGCAACCTGTGACAAAAAGGAGAAGCATGTTGTAATAAACCTGTGAAGCAACTATCTTTACCACAGTAAAATACATGAATGACAAATGAGTTGAAATAAGAGCGTCATTATGTGTCACACAAGGCAGACCCTCACTCACTTTGGGTGGTTTGAAGGGGTAATCTGTCGGGAAGTGAATGGTGAGGAAAAACACTCCACTCTGATAAGGGCTGTCACTCTATTGGAAACCAAAATAGAAACAAGATAAATTTGTTTCCAGCAATTTCAGCAATTGTTGTTGTTTCATTTAAAAAAACAAAACAAAAACAAGATAAAATTAGATTAAATTTAACTTACCGGACCCATTATTGTTGCCTGCCAATGAAACACTGGAGGGAGGAAGATGAATAATGTCTTTAGTATCAACATTTGGATGCAAACCCTTGATACACTCTGTAATCTAATGACATAAAAATGTTTAGGCATTAATTGATGCAGCAATTTTCTACTTACAGTCATCTCCAACTGGTCCAGCAGAACACTGAGCAGGTGGGTCCCTCTGCAGGTCTGACAATTCCTAAAGGCAAGACCATGGCTATATGAGCTGGTACTGTTATGTTACATTATTTTAACAACTGTGCACGTTGCAAGGACAGCATAAATATCTAAAATTAAGTTTACACAGCATTGTTTAAAGAAACTATTCGTATTAAATAAAATATAGCTGTGCTTGAGCCTCTGCATTAGGCAAAGCACTATTAAAAAAATGGCAGACCATGAATGAAATTTATAAATATTTCTTTTAGAAGCTTCCTTTAACTTTCCTCCTGTGGGATTGAGAATAAGTTAAGATTTGCAAAAGAGACAATCTTCTTTTAATTTCACTGCAGACGTATTCCATCTACATAGCGCCTGGCTCTGTCTAAAGTGGCCTTAACCTACTCAGCTTCAACCCTTAACTTTGTACTGGATGTTATTATTACTATATAATGGACTATTGAATGGCAGCCATGTTTGTTGTACAGTCATGATTCAGGGCGGTTGAAATGTAAAGGACAGATGTCTTCAAAAACACTTTTGTAACCAGTTTTATTAAGTCCACCTATATTGTATCAAATGTAACAGAACTCAAAAGAAACAAACAATGGGGGGAAAAAATAAGGCAAACGCAGAATTTCCGATTAGTTTATTAACAATGAATGAATGCTACGAACGAACATCCATCCAATACTGCTCAGCACAGACAACAAAACAACAGATGGCTAAATAGAAATTAAGCCTGTTATTTAACATCTCTTGAAAGGAAGAGTATCTATTCTGTTATATAAATATACACGGTGGCCTGCTCCAGTGCCCCATTTACCATTCCATATATGGCAACACTGACACTAGGGTTCAATTTTGGCAACCAGCAAGCAGCTGTCATTCAGCTACTAAACACATCAACAGCTATACTCATGGTGACCAAACACAGGGATAAAGACACTTGACAAGCTACGAAATTTAAGGCAAAATCACGTACAGTTACATGATCACCAATGTGACCAAAGAACCAAATATAACCGACGTTAGCTTGATTCAAGCGCAGCGCTGCACTGCGAAAATGACTTGTTTAGCTTGTTAGTGAACGTTAGAAACGTTTAATGATGTAGAGACAATGTTGAGTGTCATGTAAGAAAAATCGATTATTAAACACATATATAGATAAGCTATCAAAATAACAGCGTTATTTGAGTGGTTATTGATAGCTCACGATACTGTAGCAATGCACCAACAGGGCCACCAGTGGCTAGCTTGCCTTTGTCTATTAATTATTTTAAAAAGGAGCATAAAAAGCAGTGAAGCAAAGCTAAGTCGAGTTAGAGAAAAGAAAACACATCGGTATGATCTTCACAAAGTGCTCAACAGTTAAAGAGAATTGTCAACTTAGCTCGTAGAATTGGCACAATAAAGAAAAAAAAAAACATACTCACCTTCTGAATTCTTTTCAACGCCATTGCATCAATGGCTATGCTAGGTAGCCTGTCAGCTAACGGTTAGCACTTCACACATACAATTTAGCTTCTGTGTCCGTTTACTTTCAAATCTCGCTTTGCGTAAACTATAGGAAATTCCTTCTTACATATGAGAGACTTTGGGCTTTTGGTTTCTAGTTCGAGCTATGTGGTGAACTGTTTGTTAAATCTTGATTTTTGTTCAGCAAAAGAACAACCCAGATATTTTGTTGTCTCCTCTCATCCCTACTCCGCTATGTGCCTGGCGATCGGTTGTCGGTATTATCGCGAGACTATTCTGAGATATCGCGAGCTGACAATTAACGCTTCCATAATTGTAGTTCACGATACATGTAATACATTGTATACATTGTAATTTATTTGTTTGACATTGTTTTTATACAATGTGCTTAAAATTTAAATTCAGTGTCACTTTCAATTATTATAACAATGCCTACAAAGCACCTGCATGTGACCTACTTTCAAATCGAAACTTAATTTTTATTCTTTATAATGGTATGAAACAAAACTCCTCACATGTGCTCCCTAGAAATTGTTGGAGGATTTTTTTTTGGCAGTTGTAATCAATTTTGTCCCATAAGTTTGCTGCTTTTGACATACATTGCCTTCAATCCATATTCTTTTAATGTATTTTAAATTGTAATTATGGCCTATTAAAGTAATATATTTTTCATCTTGATCAATACACTCATCATTCATATCATGAGTTCACATAGCTAATAATAGAAATAGGAAGGCAGTGTCCTAACAACTGAGTTATATGGGACTTTAAACATAAACTGTCCTCAGTACAATAACTAAAGCCAGGCGTCCACAAGATGTCACTATTTGAAAACAGCAAAAGAAAAAAAACACACACACAGGAAAGACATGGCCACAATAGATTATGTTCAGCCTCAACAGGAAAACGTTTTGCAACATTCACAGTGTCACTGGTCAAACTGGAGGTTGCACGCTCAGAATAAAGTCATTCATTTCACGTTTTGTTTCAGCTGTGTTTGTTTAGGAGCAACAGTGCAAGACAATGGAGCAGCACAGTACAATGACACTAAACACGTGTATTGTGTACACGTACATAACAATAAAGAAAAAGACTATATTATTGTTCATTCAATACCCAAACATTGTAAAGGCATATTCATCTGACTCAGCTGCATGCTCCGGTTTCTGCACAGCCTTGTCTGGCAAAGTCTCATGAGCTTCCCTTTATATGTCTTCAACAAGAGTGAAAAAAGAGCTCTCATTATTTTAGTGAGTGTGTATGAATGGGTCGCAGTGTTCATTCTTCTTAAATGGCTGATTCAGTGTCAGGTTGAGGATCCTATCGTCAATGTTACACTGAGAGGGACCATTTTCCTTTGGAAAGCTAAAGATTCCTTTAGATAATATCTTATTGTTTGCTCATCTCTGTGCTCTCAATGACCTGCCTGTCCTCAGGGCTCGCCTGTAATCAGATTCAGCCAGCAGCAGAGGTAGCAGTTTGGGTCTTGTGCAGCAGGGGCCTTGTGTTCTCAGTTTGTCTACTTGGAGAGGCCATTTATCAGCATGAGGTTTTCAGACACAGTCAAGCCCACACTTTGTTGGCTTACAGCCTCAGTTCACAAAGCCTCCTGCCGTCAGCCTACTGTAGTTTCCTCTGAAATCTCAAATCACATTAGTTTACCTGCTACCGTTGAACCTATGGGGCTTGTTGTTGACAAATACACCAGTGAACCCTTCAATAACACGGATGCTTCCTTGTAAATGTTCGAAAAGATAAGCAAGTTACGTCTTTGTTTCTAATAGACAACAGATCACGAACCTGCATGGGGAATTTCCCACCTATATCCAGAAGTTGAGGTTTTAGTTACACGACTGGTGCCTCCAGTGCTGAACTGATGTATGAGCCAAGGTGTGAATGTGTCACAACTGGGATGATATGGGTGGGGATGGAAGTTCAGTTGACCTCTCTCATGGAGAATATAGCCTATAGTGCTGTCATTTGAAACCACAGACCCAGCAGACTCGAGTGATCCGTCCTTTTTGGTCACATGAATCATCACTAGTAGAAGTTCTATTGTATAACTGAAAGCATTCCACTTATTTGGCAATCACATTGAAGCTGTGTCTGAGCTTAAGTACGCTCCTCTTCGGTGGCATTTTTCCCATGGTTACCACGACAAAGCACATATGCTCGCCGTCATTTTCAAAATTAACTTAAATGGATCTTGTTAATGTCTGAATTATCCAATAAAAGCACAGCCAATTAATGCTGAGCACAAGCTGGGCTCACAGTCCCCAGAGGTGTTCTACCTTCGGTCAGTGTATTAGCTTTCTGAGGGCTCTCTTATGGAACAAAGATCCATTGTTCCAACATACTAAGAGATATTTGTTCACTCCTTGTATCAATGGTCTTGATTTGATTATGCACTCAGGCAATATGTGCAAGCAGTGCTCATGTTTGCAGTGATGTCAGCACTCTGCACAATCAAATAATTCTTGAGCTAAGCAACTGGAAAAAGGGTCATTATGTATGGAGCAATCAGCGTTTCATGGCTCATTTCCTTAGCTGTGATTTGATTTTGCTTGTCAGTGTTAAGGTGGCCTTTGACCTAGAAAATATCTGATTTATTCCTCAAATCTTTTCTCTTTTTTTCCCCTGCTTTCTAGTGAGTTTTACAATTTGGATCAATAACTAAAAGTCCATCATAAGAGCTTTCTGCTGCTTCCCCTTGTCATTAAAACAGGCTGGTGACTGCATGTTTTTTTTGGCTTCCAAGGTTGAAATGACGCAATCATATAAACATTTATGGCTTTAGGGATGTGCTTATTAAAAGGCATTATGTGCTTTAACTGTAGCTGCAGAGAACTCAGCAGGTTTTATTTTGGCCTAATTGCATAGCTGGTTACGGGATGTCTTATTTACAAGCAGGGGTCTGAGCTCAAAAATAATACTTTATTTTAATGTTTTTAGAGACCAAACCTGTTTATAGTAACAAGCTGCGTAAAGACTTGTTTGTTTAAGAACAATTTTTAGACTCATTTTCAAAAATATGAAAATAATTTAAAGGTATGGTCTCTTCCAAAGTGTTTTTTATTGCTGTTTAAAAGGTAATTTAAACAATAGAAATGCGTCACATTTGAATCTCATCATAATTTTTTCGTTTAGCATCCTAATTGGAAGATTTTTGTCTAAAACAGACTAAAATAAAAGGACAAAAGTGTCACAGAATGCAAAAGTCATGTGAAACGGTGACTCAAACTGCACTTATGTAAACTACTAACGCAAACATTACTTTCCACATTCAGATTAAAACAATAAAACTAAACATTGTTTGCATTATAACAGAGAGAGTATGATTTGTGGATTCATTATCTCCAAAAATGATTTACGGTTTGTTTGTTATAATTCCTCTCTGATGATTAGGATTTATTGTCTCTCCGGAGAAAACAAAAAAGGCCGAGCTTAGATCGAGTCCCTGCGTCTAACCCCTCTGATCCACCCTTATCAAATGAGCATCATGTGGAGCACAGGCACAAACCACACATATAGTCATAAAGAACCCGTAATCCTTTGGGGTTAAGCACTTAAAGAGCAATCCCAGAAGCCCTCTGCGTCTCTGCGTTGCACCACAGTTCTGGCACGCTGATTGACAGCTCTGGAAGCTGTTTTACTATCCTGCTCTTGCAATGAGTAGTCTCCAGAGCCTCGGTAATAACTAGTCTAGAGTGTTGACTAATACATTTAGCGGTGACTCTCCGTAATCAAATGAGTTCCAGCTGTTTAAAGCTGTGATGACAATCTCAGGTTTTCCCAGTTTGCTGAGCTTCCTTGAGAGACAAAGGAGGGATTTCCTCTGAAACAGACAGGCAGTGGCAGCACCAACAAACGGCTTGGTACTGTTATCAAATAGAAAGTTTGACCAGATATAAACTTATTATCTGCAGCCGGAGTCAGTGCTTAAATAAAGGAAGAAGTAACCGCTGAAACAATGTTCATGAAGTACACATTATCCTTGGATATGCAGGAAGAGGGATGATTGATTAAAAAACATCTAAAAAGTGTCCTTGTAGTCACAGCAAATGATGATATTTTGTGACTTACGTCAAAGGGAAGTATCCTCTTTGTACTTTTATTACAACCAGGAACACACGCGCACACACACGCACACACACACACGCACACACACACACTCCCCTTAGAAGAAATGGGAGATTTGAGCATTATAGTTGGTTCAGAGAGCTGCCACCTGTTGTTTGACAGGACTTCGCTGTGCAGAGGTGTGCAGGTAGCGTCTGTGAATGTGTGTGAAAGTAAGTGACTGGGACACGAGGGGGTGGTGGTGGTGGTGGAGGTGGTGGTGGTGTTGGTGGGGGGGCTGTCCATCCTGCTGCACAATAAACAGTTTGTTTCCCAGGAGCACCCCTCATGTTCCTGTTGTTGGCTCCATCGCTGCTCACTGGGAAACGTCCTGGCCTCTATTGTCCAAGAGGTCAGAGGTCACAGGATGCTCCTAAAGGCCCAAAAAAAGGGAGGTAAGAGGTTGGATAGGGGAGGCATGATAAAAAAAAGCCCCACGCCACCACCAACACCACCACCCCTTCACGTACGCACTCCTTGAAAGACAAAAACACTAAATTTGCTTCTTTTTTTTTTTTTTAACGCCTCTTGTCTTCGTCTCAGCCTTTCACTCAAAATCCCACTTTTCTTTTTTATCAAGAGTTTCAGGAAGCAGAATCAGCACAATCGGCCGACTGTTTCTTATTTGAACATCCTGATTGCCGTTAGTTCGTCCTTCATGTGCAGAGCTCTGTTTTCTCGCATGCATGCGTTCTTGGTTTCCCATACAACAAAAAAAAAATATGGGAAATTCAATCTGAGCAGCAAACGGAGGGTAAGTCATCATTAGAGAAAAAAAAAAACTAGCCAAGAAAGGAGTGGTTGTATTGTAACGTTTTTTGTTTTTTTTTTACCACACAAATGTCATACTTCAACCACAGACGGGAGCTTAAACACTGGTGGAGACTATGGAGCAGATAGCAGTGGTCTTTTAAACAGCGTAGCACATAAACACCCATATAAATGCTGTTTTTGCAGCCTGTTTAAGTATGTCGCCTCATAACAGCAGACGTTTATGATGGTTTAACTGAGACAACATGCTGCCATGATGGAAACTTTGTGCACCTCTTTTTAAGACTGCATGCGAAATCCAATTTGAATTTTTGTGTCCGTCAGACGGCGTTGATGCCATATCGCCTGTGAAGATCTTTAACTTTTGTTTTTCATTGCTCTCGAGTTGAAGAGCTCTGGGCCCAGCAGCCCGTCCTGCGCCTCAGCGTACCGGAGGAATGGAACGAGTAGACATGTTATTCTCTGGACATTCGCAGGGACATATTTATCTTTTTTATGGAGCTAAGCTAACTGGAGCTTTGAACAATATTCCAGATGCTTGTTGAGCTGCATTTCATCGGGCTAATACGAACGGACCGCTCTCCACTGCAGCTACTGAGAGGATGTGATCCTTTATATCAGTGTCTGCAACACTAATACTGCAGCAGTTCATTTTAAGTTTTGTATTTTATCAGATGAGAGAATTATTGACTTATTATGTTCCTGAAATCTATCGATGCTGTTCTGCTGTTTTTCCTTTTTTTTCCTCCAGATTCTGGTTTGTGACCGAAAGTGACCTTTGCTGTTATTCGAGTCCTCAGACTCTCTTAAAACACTCTTTTATACGAAGAATTAAATTCTTAAATATAAATTGGTTTTACTGTTCAACTTCTGCCATTTAACTCAGTTTTATCCCCCAGTGTTTTATGATCCCTGCACTGTTATTTGGTTCTGCATTTTCTTCCTTTTTTTTTTCTCGATCTTGATCTGCTGTTTTCTTGTTTATCAGTGAAGCAAACTGTAACCTTGATATGAAAAATGTTTAATAAAGAAAGTTCTTCCTCTTGTTGTGATTGTTACTTTTGTTGATATTATCACATGTAGAACATCAAATGTATAGTGCAAACATTTGTAAGATTTCTGCAGTTTTTCAAATGCTGCTAAAACATTTTCCAAACTTAACTATTGCATATTTGCAGAGATGGAAGACGAAACAATGGCGGAAAAGGTCTATAAATCTTCTGCTTTAGGCAAAAAAAAACACACAAACAGTATAAAAGGAATTTTAAAGGAAGCTATAATCTATATTTTTGTGATAAGAAATGGTCACACAAGAATGCGGCGATGTGAAAAGGCTCACTTATGCATGAAACCCACAAAGAATTATAATCTGAGGCTGCAGCTCTCCTTGACTTCACACAGCTTCATTGTTGAGCTGAGTGGCTGCAACCAAACTGTTTCGATTCACCCTCGCAGCTCTCATAAGCGACCTTTTTTATTTTATTTTCAGCCAAAGCAGGCACCAGTTTTGAGCCAAAAAAACTTCCTAAAAGCTGAACACGAGCACTTAATGCTGGTTCAGAGGTTAGTGACTAGCTGGTGAACATAAAACCTGAACTAAAAACAGAGTTTAAAGAGAGTAAATATTAGACTCAGCTGTATTTGGTGGCCTGTGTTGCTCCATAACTGCTGGTTGTTAAATAAATAACTGTTTGCTGACAAACTCTTGATATCAGCTGAAAAAGTCTCTTGAGTAAATAAACTGACCCTGCGACTGCAGAGGAAGTAGCACTCGCT
>JAQNCA010000027.1:20049033-20059638 GCA_029783725.1 Acanthurus tractus | reverse complement strand
GTCGCAGAGGAGGTTTCAGTCTGTACGTTCAGCACCTGCTTCAGGACTTCACCAGGTTACATAAATGTAGGAGGAAAATTGGATAAGAAACCTGGAGAGAGAAGAAAAAAGAGGAATCCATCTTTACAAGCTGTAATGAATGTAATTATTTTCAAAAAACAAACATTGCAAATATGCAAATACGCATTGGCGCACGCCCAAGATAGCAAAGCGGAGATGTTAGATCACTAATAGGATAGCATCGCCACTATGGTTGCTGGGCATGTCTACTGGAGTGATATTTGACAACAATCAAATGGCTGTCTGTCTGATGTTCAGCCAAGACAGATTGTCAGTATAAGAACAGATGCTTCAGTGTTGCTGGCTTCAAAATAACTGGAAACAATATTTGTATCGGCATCATTCGAAAGTCTACGATAACTCTCCCACAGCCATGAGTGATGTTTTCCCCGAGGTCACGAGCCAAGTCAAACTTCCAGCTGTGCCAAGCTGGCTGTGTAATAAAGATAGTCACCGTGGGCTGTTTACTGACACCACCGGCAAATATGTAACAACAGAGTCTAATGCCAAAAACTGATTAGTGCTCATAGGTTAATTTACTTAACATCTAATCTAATTACAGCGTCTATGACGAGGACACGCCTCTTCTTCTTTGCGGAACGAGCTGACTTCTCTCCCCGTTTGTGGTGATCACAGCTGGGTGCAGGTCAGCCGAGGTTCTGCTGGAGAGCGTTTCTTCTTTCCATTCGTATGTGGTGTCAAGAATCCTCAATTCCAGTGTCATGACAGTAATTTGGAGTGGAGAGTTACCACAAATTTAAACACACATGCTTTTGTAGTAAGTTCAAGGCAATTTCCTGTTGGGCAATCCAACGAACAATAACTGCTACGAACAGATTTAATAGTACACAAGAGCATGTTAATTTTATTATTATAATGTCTCCCCATGACATGAAATATGGTTTATTTCATGGTAGTTTCAACTTTTTTCATGCGATGGACGAAGCAAAAAACTGTTCTTTCTTTTTTTGTTGCTGTGCTGGTGGGAGGAGGCGAGGAAAAGTGATGTCAGTGTGTTAGACTGAAAAAGCTTCTCTCGAAAAAAAACTGCTGCAGGAAACTTTGAACAGATATTATATTTAAGGTCTCTCAGGGATGAGTTGTGATAACTTTGGTCATCTCTGACTTTTTATCTAGTGCCATCGTGTGGTTTAAAATCAAATTTGTCCACTTGTTTGGTGTTAACTTATTGTTTAACTTTCAAAACTCAGCTGTACTTTGTGTTTAGTGACTAATCTGCAAAATAAAGCTACATGCTAACACCAATACGATAAACATTGTACTATAGATTAAATTTGATACCTGAATAACATCAACATGTTAGCTGTGAGCATGTTAGCATGCTATTGTTGTCATATATTAACACCATTGTGCTCATGCAGAGCCTCACTGAGCTGCATGACAAATCAGTTCGGCTGAAAACAAGAATTAAAGGAATTTCTGTGCCAATATGCAAAACAAACTACCCAACAAAAACAACCTGACAATCATAAAAATGTGCTTTTTTTTCCAAACACCTTTGCAGAGAGAGAGTTCCAAGGACTTTTCTGCCCCGAGTTTCGGCTGTAAGGCGTCATCACACTGCAGCCTTACAGACATCCACCTGGCAGACTTAATGGCCGAAACCGACCAATAACCTCAAACGCTTGATTGATGGAGCTTAATGTGGGCTGTACACAACCTTTCAACTGGTTTACATGTGGGTGGACAAAGTGCTAACTGTTGTTGCCAGTTAAGAAAAAGTGAGTCGTCTCTTACGCAAATGCCTTACATAATGGTTAACAGAGGCAGTTGTTGGTAAAGAAACCGGAGTATCCAGGATGTTTTCAATCCCTCTGCTTTAAAAAAAAAAAAAATAAAGGTTCAAAAAGAGGAAACTTCTTCTTTAATTGACTGATTTGATTAACACTTGTGATTTAGATGGCTGAACTTCTTCTCCCTCCACATTTCACAGTTGTCAACATTTTTTGGAACAACTCTGAGTAGTTTTGATGACTTTTTTCTCAAGTAGACTGGTGCCAGTCTGTTTGCCAGAAAAACCCAGCAATCTTTTTTATTCAGCAGTCATTAGTTGACGCTAAGTAAATTCACAACAGCAGGCATCTCTAGTTGACAGAAATTATCTTGGAGATTTGAGGGTAATTCAGTGAGATGGTTGCAAGTGAGACCATAAGCTCGCTGACAATTACACAAATTAAACAGAAAATGTTTGAACATTCTTCTCGTTGATTAAAGCTCAGCAACAGTTTTGATATCGCCGCTGAATCCGGGGTTGCTGGTGCTAATCCCACTGAGAGTCTTAACATGCAAATGATTTTTCTGACGGCTCTCATCAGCAGCCGATATACAATAAAACTGAGCGAGCCGAACTCAGTGCATGAGCTCACATGAGACAAGTGCAAACTGTTGGAGTTCAGCATGAACGCAGGAAGATAAAATAAAGAAAATGGATGCTGAAGAGTCAAACGTATGTATTTATACAGCTAAATCAGAACTTTTGGCTTCTCAAGTGCAGTATTTTCTTTTCCTTTAAAAAAGGAAACAAAAAATCCTCAAAAAAGCATAAAAACCTTTTAGCAAAATATCTTGACTTTTCCACCTTTCAACCTTTTCTCATGTCAAGCTTCAGAAAATATGCTGTTGGACATTTTTTAAGTCCGAAACAGCAGTTTTGCAAGAAAAAAATAAAGTTTCCTTCCTGATATATACACCTGTTGTCATGTGACCAAAGGCTCATTTAGATGTTTTTAGAGGTAAACTTTTAGCTAAAGACATTCACTCAGATTTCACCTCAGGAAGGTCGTGGTTGTTTTTTGAGTGCAGCCTCTGACTGAACTCAGCTGAACTCTTATTTTCTCCATAACAGGAAATTAAAGGGAAGCTCACATTTTTTCTGTGTCTGGGGGACACATGAGTAATACTGAGAAGTTTTACTTATATCTCAACAGAACCAAAAAAAATCATCTTCTTACCGACCACAATCAGACTCTTTCCTAAACCGTAATCACATCCTCTGATTCCTAAACTTCAACCGTACAACGTTTGACTGCTGTTCAATCTGCACGCCACTTCTTTCCACTGCACAACAAGAATGCCACGCTGCACGAATCACGCCAGGTTATTTTACACAAAGCGAACGTCTAATGCTTGTATTTCTTTCTGGACTGTCACAGTTTAGATAAAGTTCAACAGATCTAACTTCAAGAAGCTTTTTTTTCTTTAAATGGAGCCATCAGACTCAGACATGAGCTTCGTCTATGAGGAGAAAAAAGTCGGCCTGATAATTGATTGAGTCTAATAGCTGTGATTTCACTCTGCTGGCAGCTGTGTCCACACAGACACAGACACAGGACACAAAGTGCACCTTCACCAGTCATTCATTTGGCTGGTTTGCAGAAGCGAAGTGGGGGGATGGATAAAGAAAACAGGTAAAGATGAGGACGATGAAGCCAGCGGGTTCAACTTTACCCGAGATGTGCAGCAACTATCCGAAAATAAGTGACCTTTTCCTTTCTACCTTTGGTTAGTTTTTCCATTTTGTTCATGAAAAATAAAATGCAATGACCGAATTTGTACAATGGCATAAGGGGGAAAATAATCTCTTCCATATGGAACATGAAAACGCTGGGCCGAAGAGCCTTGTTTGAGCTACATGCTGTTGCACCAACCATATTTCAGTTGGAATTCATTAGGAAGTTCGGGCTACGTTTTCTTATGGAAACTAAGAGAAATGAGAAATTGGATGAGACCGTTTTTTCCGAGGTCCTTGGAGAGTGTGTGAGTGATCTGAGACACTCGGGGTGGCGTCTGGATGAGCCTGGGTTTGGATCGGGACCCTGCATCTGGGGCACATGTGCCGTCAACAGGGACAGAAAGACAGGGATGGTCCACTGAGCCAAAACCTCTCTCCCTCTCTCTCTCTCTCTCTCTGCCTTTTTTTTCCTTTGTCTGAACTTTAAAAAAATCAAATGAATTTTCCCCTTCTATAACTTCAGTTCTCATGGCAAAGTTTAAAGTTTGTAGATTAAAAGTCTAACATGCTGAAATCGAAGAGAAAAGACGTGTGCCAGTTCCAGATTTTGTCTGTTTTGGTTGTGCAGAGGACAAACAAACACGTCTCACCAGCAACAGATACACGATACCACTGAAGACAACAAGGGGGGAAGAAGAAAAAAACAACAATAGTGGAAATATGAGCAAAGAAAAAGCTGTGGATGCTGCGGTTGTGCAGCTGAACAAGCCAAATCCAGCTCCCCTCGCAGCACTCTTGGCATCTCGCTCGCTAGCCCTCCATTAGCAGCATCAGGAGGCCCGGGGCGGCCGACAGGAGTGTGACCGGAGATTATTGTCCTGTGTGCTTGTTTGGGTTAAGGCTTTAGATGGGGAAATGGGATTAGGATAGGCCCGGCTGGAGAGACGCACACTAATGGGAAGCAGAGGAGCACTCGCCTGATCCTCCTCCGCTCACAGAGAGCAACCCTGTTATCCCACCTGATTGGATTAGCCCCCTGTTAAATGTGCTATGATAAGGGAGGACCACTGCTGAGACTCTCCCCGGTGCTGCCGGGGTGGAAGTACACAGATACTGTACGGGGAGCAAATAGATTCCTCCGCTCTGTTTTTTTTTTTATTTTTTATGGATGGTATCGGTTTCATGATTGGCACTGATTTGGCTGCCATAACATGAAATGTGATGGTGCACTCAGAGAAAGCAAACACAAAATCTGGCCACCATTGAAGCAACACTGCAAAAAAGAAAAAAAAAAAATCAGTGTTTATTTTAGCGGTATCGAGATTCTTTGGCTTCCTTTTCGTGCGACTGCATCATCTTTTGTTCACCCCCTTTTCACTCTCTGCAGTGACTGAACCATCGCTCAGTCACTGCACCTTGCTTCGCCGAGCTTTTTTATATTCATGCAAATCCTCAAGACTTAAAAAACTTGCTAATTGCAGCCACTCTACCAATCATACAGTAATTACTGGTATTCTGCCTGCCTTTCCTTCCAATGGCTGAGCAGCTAATTCGAGCAGTGGTTTAAACAGCTGGAAAACAGCCTCCTGTGGCAGAACTGGAGTTCTCTGTTTGAGCGTGCATGAATGCATGTGTGTGTGTGTCTATTACTATTCATACGTTGGTGCATGGCACTTTTTGGAAAAATACTTTGCAAGGTATATTGAATTAAACCAGCGGGACAATCTGTCTGCACACACTCGGGAGAGGGGGGGGAAGATGTGGGTGATGTAATATTTCTCCAGAATCTTCTCATCCAGAAAAGTCAACCCCTCTATCAAGTGTTAACTCCGTCTGACCTACCTGTCAGCTCACTCCCTTCTCTGTGATTGATTAACATTATATTAATGTTTCCATTTGCCGGTTCAGGTGATACAGCATGACACACAGTGCCTACTCTAGGTGATGATTGGATTAAAAAGGTTACTGATCCCATAATTGCTTTTAAATTACACTCCATGTGAGCGTGTGTCATTAATGTAATGATTATCCACATCACACCAATGTTGCCTCAGTGAATCTTTAGCCGTTTAGTCCTGATAAGGTGACATGTCACACTCATCATAAATCGCAGACCTGAAATCTGCTTCACGCAAAAAATATTTGAGAAAATCCTCAAAAGAAAACATCCAATCGGATGTCGATGAGGAAAAAAAACGGCGACATTCGGCGTCATTTCAGCCACCTGCTGGTCGTTTCCTGGACATTTGGGTGAAGCTCAGCGTCACAGTCGAAGCTTTTTACAATAATGAGGTAAAAGTACATGTAATCATTCCACCAAAGCCACCACATGTTCAGCTGACAGTCACTTAAGGAATTAGCTCTTGGTATACAAATGGCTGTTGGCTAATTAACTTAATTGTGTTAAGCAGCAATTGCACAAATGATACAAGCCTCTAATGGCCGACCGGCTAGAAACGTCTCTGTTCGGCTGCTAGAAAAACAGTAAAAACTGAGCTTGTTTAAATGTTTTTGTCAGTAACTGGCAGAAGGAATCCGTCTGTGTCATAAATCTTCTGTCTCAGCCTATAACAAACGCTCGTTTTCGCTTTAGTCGTTGGATCGTTTTCACAATCGCGCTTCTTTTCGTTTATTTTATTTATTTCCTGTTTGCATGTTTTCATTTTGTCTCATCTCGTGCTCATTAGCTACAGATCTGTAGCTTCTGCAGGAACAGATTGAGAACAAACTGCAATATTCTGATTGGCCTTTAATATTATTTTGCAAAACAACAAAAAGGGGAACAAACAGCTGCAGCACAAAGTTTCCACACATGGATCACTGAAATGCAAAAACCTGGACAAAGACTGCGATGGGGTTTGCAGAATATTAACTAGTTTGCTAACTTTTTAGCATTTAGCTCACTAGTGCTGAATCACTAAAAATGATTATGTATTTGCACAGGAAAAACCCTGCAGACATGCAAACTACACAGCTAAGAAAGCTCAGTTTCAGATAACAAACACAACACCTGACCAAGTAAAACCGATGATTAAGAGGCAGAACTGGCTTTAATAAAGTTTGCACGCTCTTGTTTTATTGTTAGAAGGTTTTTAAAGACACCTGCTGTGAGATCATGTGATTTGGGCAGGGAGGGGGCTTGGCGTAGAGGAGTTTGGAAGCCCTCGGTGCAGACAGGAGGGCATTCCTCTCCGTAGTCTTTCCTATTGTAGTATATTTTCCACCAGTTTGTGTTTTGTTCATCCATTAAATTCCCGGGATGGGAAGCGGCTTCATGCTCAAGCTGCCGGTAATGAACGTGTCAGTACTTTTGGCACAGGTAGGCACGGGAACTTTTGGCCCAGGGTCTAATTACAGTTTGTATAAGGGCGCGCTGACTGTTTCGGCGGTTGGGTTTGATGTAAACCGAACATGAACACGAAACACAGCGACGGCTCGGCGGCTGAGCAGAACCTGCAGAGAACAATTAATCTATTACAAAATGGATGTAGGAAGGAAAAACATGATTTATCCCTGTAAATCTAAAACGACGTCTGGTGATGTGAACTGAGGACTGAGCTGCTGATGGCGTCTCAAACTGAGCCGGAACAGTTAACATTGATTCTCTTTGCCTAAACGACACAAAATACCAGCAGTCCAGGTACTTTCCTTCATTGATGACATAAGATAGCAAACTGTTCTTGCCCTTTTTCCTTTACAAAGAAGCTCTTAAGACATTTTTTCCACTGGGACGAACAGAGAAGAGTTCTGTTTAGTCTGCGATTGTTTTCCTCTCAGGAGTTCGGCTTCATCCTGCACGGCTACAGATGCAAATACTGAAACTCTGCCGATGCCGACGCGACGTTAGAGATTCAGAATTAAAGAAATATTTAGAAATGTTTTTTAAAGGACGAGATGTTTTCGTTAGGATTTAATTTTAGGATCAGCACAGGGATTTGCATGGACAAACATTAACTCATTTCCCCCATAAATGAAAAATATTAGTCATGCTGTGGCGTCAGGAGGAATAGTTATCACATGAAATGATGCGACTTTATTTAAATGTTGAATTACGCAGAGAAAATAAAGTGCAGTGTGTTTGTATTTATGTATAATATGTTTGTTTTTGTGTCGATGCAATGCTCTTCCTGCATGTTTCTGCCTTTATGTTTTCATTCTGTACATGTGTTTGCCTGTGTTTGAATGAGTGTGTGTGTTCTTGCTGTGTGTGTGTGCATGTGTGTGTGTGTGTGTGTGTGTGTGTGTGTGTGTGGATGTCTGGGTCTTTCTCATTCAGAGCGAGTCGTGAAACCTAATTGCTTGCACATGTGGAGGATTTTCAAGTGTTTAAAATAAAGTTAGTTTCAAGAGGAAGCAAAAAAATGTTGTGTGGGGGGGGGACGACTGAGCTGTCTGCAGCTACAGACAGCCACCCTGAACCCCCCCCACCTCCCCTCTGCTGAAACCAATGCCTTTCTCTTTCCCTGCTCACAGGAGTAAAAGGTCAGAGGTCACGGGGGGAAGATCTCTGTGATTGGACACAGGCCTGTTATATCAAAAGCAGAGGACCCAGTTAAACTATAGTGCGTAATGTGACACCCCCAAACCCCCCCCAAGTCTGATCAAAGTCAAATCATAAATGAAAATATAACATTACATCCACCTTGTATTTCACTAAATGTATAAGTAAATACAAAGTAAACGAGTTTTAAAAAAAGAAAAGAAAAGAAAGAAATAGTCTGGCGTACCACCCAAACCTCGCCTCACCCCTCCTCTCACCCCTGAGTCTCTCTCAAAGAGGTGGTGGGGGGGGGATAAAGTGTTCCAGAGACAGAGAACCAAGCACAACTTCCAAAGATGTATCAGAGGGTAAAGATGGAAAAGTGCTTTTAATCTTGTGTAACCCTATAGGGCTGTAAATGGGAAAGGCTTCAGAGCGAGGGATCCTTTAAAGAGGACATATAATCCTAATTAAAACACAGAACAGAGCTTCCACTTGATCTGAAAGAGCCCCGGCTGCAGCTCAGCCATCATCCAGCTCCCCGGATCTTTCATTGTTGTCGAAAGCCACACTAATGAAATCAGTAGTCACAGTGTAAAGAGGCGAATCAAGCCATCGTTAATGAATACCTTCGCTTCGCGCAAAATCCTCTGTTTGTGGTGATTTAAAGCATCAAAGCACGAAAAACGACTTCAGTCCGTCAGACGGCCACATCTGTACACATGTGTGTGTGTGTGAAGATGAACGCCTTCGACGCGGCAGAGAAAGACGTTTTCTGCCCGTTTTTATTCAAACTTCTTGCTTCATCTCATTCTTAACAATCTGTGTCCTTCTTTTTTTTTACATGTGTCCCCCCCCCTCCACCTCCACCACCTCACCCTCCCACTCCAATTCTCATACTCACTCCAATTCCCCCCGCCGTCCCTCCCTTCCATTGATCAGGGTAATTGAGAACAGCCATGATCTCCCCGCTTTCCCGATGCCCCTCCCCATCCTCATGAAAGCCCAGACATCTGGTCCACATACACCCCGAGTCTTCACCCCCCCCCCCTACCGGTCACCACCTCCGAGCCCCCTGTCCTTCCCCGCCAATAACCAGACCGAGGCCGGAGAACGTAGAAGATGTAGAAGAAGAAAAAAACGATACACAGAGGAAGACAAACCTGCAACAAAAAAAAGAAGAAGCCATAAATAATCTTTTTTCTATTGTGCAAAAGCTTTGTTGAAAAGCAACAAACTTTAATATAAGCTGTGATTAAAAAATAACATGCTATTTGCAATTTATTGGTGATTTAACTGACAGTAATTTAATATGTTTCAGATGTCTGATGTTATCATTTTCCAAACAGTAACAGAGAGCTCTTTAATACTCCAGCAGCAGGAAAAATTAGCCTTAATATAAGCATAAAGGCGATGTTATTAGATATTATAGCACCACAAAGAATTGGTAATATCACCTTTATCAAATAAATTACATCACCTGTAGTGCCTTTATGTTGGAAAATGTGTTTGCTTTCTGTCTGCGGCGGAGGATGTAATGACAGAAAGGGAAGTCTGGTATTTTAGGTTTTATGTATATGTGCACGAGTGTGTGTGTGTGTGTGTGTGTGTTTATCTGTGTGTGTGTGTGTGTGTGTGTGTGTGTTTATCTGTGTGTGTGTTCATCCAGCAGCGGCGGCGGCGGCGGCGGCGGTGTAAGTTACGTGTTACAGATAGAGATCAGGCAGGGATAGATTTAATTAACAGATATCTCTCCTTAATGTAGATTCTTTTGGCTCCCTATGATACATCCCCCCCCCCCCCACCTTGTGCTTATCCAACCAGAAATAACTTATCTTGGCTTTGCACTAGTCGTAATGTATTTCGTACGGCTTTTAAGGGAACAGGGGTTTCGGCAGAGAGACTGCACCTTCGTGTTTACTCACAGCAAACACGGCAGTCGGCGAGATTATTGCTCCGAAAAAATTGTCGCTAATATCTGCAGTGTGTATTACATCCACATACGTTCTCCGTCCTGTGCAGCTTCCCAGACACCATCTTTGGGAACTCCTTGTGTGTGTGTGTGTGTGTCTATGTATTAATTTGCTCATAAACTAAAGCTAATAGAGATTTGCCCTTTTAACTATCTCTCAAGGTGACCAGATTACTGACATCAATTAAAGCAAGTCCCGTTGGCTGGACGCCCAAAGCACGCGCTCACCCTTAGAGGAAAAGAAGGGATCACGGTCCAATAAATCACCCGAAGGGAAAGGAGAGAGGGGAAGAAAGAAAAAAGGAGGAGAAAAACTGAAACTGGGAAGAAAAAAAAAAAAAGAGGCAATCCAGGGAGAAGGACTTCAGTAGCCTCATAAAAGCTATTTGCCCTCCAGCAGATTACGCACACAAGTGTTTCAACGATTCCAATAAAGAAAATAATGAAATAAAGTTGAATGCTTATGGATTCCATACATGGATTCTACAGTAAGTACAGTCCTGCTCGTCGCCGCAGCTCAGTGATCCGGAGAGAGTCGATGGGATGGAGGGAAGAGGAGGAGAAATTAAAGAGAAGTAAATGAACATTTAGAAAAAGAAAAAAGGTCAGAGGCGGTTTCTC
>JAQNCA010000027.1:20013201-20023390 GCA_029783725.1 Acanthurus tractus | reverse complement strand
CCCCCCCCCCCCCCCCCCCCCCCCCCCCCCCCCCCCCCCCCCCCCCCCCCCCCCCCCCCCCCCCCCCCCCGGATATTTGTCAATATTTTTTCTCTTTCGGTTATTATCCCATTGTTTTTGCATTGAAAAAAAGCTCCCAGAATGCAACGGCTGAAAACCTTTTTTTTGTTTGTTGGATTCAGATTTTTTATTTTTTTTTTAGTCACTTTAAATCCGACTGCTGCGCCGTTGAGCAGCGACAACAACGGCTTCTGGCAACGATTTTTCATCCCAATTATCTTTCTCCGTATTCGTATTTAATTACCAAAATGGAGCGAAACGATGGAGCGAAGAGTTCGTCAAAGGTGGTGTTTGGTTTGGAGAAAAGGGCAGATTCTGGACGATCCAGGTAGCCAAACTCCTCAAATTCTACATGTGCGTACAAATTACCGTCACTCGTAATAATGCCGAGTAACGAGAGGCAAAGCGGTGACTCCGGCTCTCGTTCCAAACGGTCCTGGTGGTTTTTGATGTGCCACAAACCCCCCGTCGCCTCCTCTAAAGATCAGTGTTTCAACACCCAAAGTGACAGCTTTCACTTTAAACAGCTCTTGCCTCACTTACCTTCTCTGTGTGAATTAACCGGGAGCCCGATTGTTCGGCGGTGATGAAATCCAGATACAACCCAGTGTGCAACTACTCCCTACCTCCACCCCCCACCCTCACCACCACCACCACCACCACCGCGGAGGAATGTACCAGGCAGGGGGAAAGATGCTTCGCTTGTGACCTTCATCGCTCCTCAAACCTGAAAGTCACATTCCACATTGTCTTGACATTTCATAGGCTGCCGAACGATCCGAGCTTCCCGTTTTTTTTCCGTGAGTGACAAGCTTTGCACCGCGGGCCCAGCTGGCGTGCACTTGTTAACCCCGCTCCTCTTTCCCGCCCTGCCATTCACGGCACGGCTCTGGCACTGCGGCGACACTGTGTTAAGAGCCATGCAAATAGCAGTTTTCAAAACACCACAAGCAAGAGCTGGATATTTACGGAGAAGTTTGGGAGTCGTGCGCGGTTGGTCCGGCCGACATCGTGATGCCGGGCTGAACGAGCAGCACGAGTGTGGAGACTGACTCATTTCAACCGTCTGACAACAATAAGTTCAGTATCAAATAAAGGAATATTCCAACTTTTTAGGACAGAAGTGAATCGTTTGTGATGTTCTCAGCTTTTAGCACAAAGATTGCAAACACATGCGACTGTCACTTAAACATCATCATCATTCGCTCTCAGCTCATTTTAAAACTTGATTCATTCTCCTCATGATTTAATTCTTCTCTTTTTGTGGTGTTTTTATGATCTGCTAACTGTTTTTATTGGCAAATTTTCCGCTGTCAAAATAATCTGAATGATTTAGAAAGTTTCAACCGATTTAAATTCAGATTTTAATCTTAAGAAGTGACACTGATTTATACATATTTACTTAAAAAACGTTCAAATGAGTCCTTTTATTTAGCAAACAGACACCGAACAAGCTAAAAAAAATCTAATTTACGACAGAATGCGGTTGTAAATAAACACTATAAACTGCAGTTAACCCGAAGGAGATGTAACGCCGGCAGGTTTCTGTGACGTCTCGCTGAAACCGTCGACAACACGTGAGAGAAATCATGTGTGACCATTAACCCCGAGGACAGAAACAGAGCGAGGAGCGACCTGCCAAACACAGGTGAGCAGTAACAAGAGAATGCATGCAGGTGTGTCTGTTATTGTCTGTGCATTTTTTAACCCTGCATACACTTGTGTGTTCTCGGTGTGTGTCTGTGTGTGTGTGTGTGTGTGTGTGTGTCTCAGAGTGTTGCATACGCGTGTTTGTGTGTTATTCTCAGGGAGGAAAAACACCGACTGCTGCAGTTGCAACCACCTCCGCTGCACTCGGCCTCCACCTCCTCCACTAATAAAGTCCAATATTGGTTACAGCCTCCAAACTCAGGAATGTGGCGGTTTAACTCCTTCCTGTCCGTGCGGTCCGGACTCGGCGGCCTGCATGCAGAGTCAGCCAGGCGTGAGATGATGCCGGTTGTGCGTGCGTGCGTGAACCTACATGAGCAGACACATACAGAGCTGCTGGATGGTGAGGTGGCCTCCACCCCCGCAGGGCTGCCAGAGGAAAACTACAGGAGCGACCGGGTTCGCTGTTTCCTATAAACACCTGAGAGTTACAGTGCAGGTGTTATGCAGAAGGCTGTGTGTGTGTGTGTGTGTTTGCACAGATGCGAGTGTGTTTCCAGAGGAAGGCGTGGCTTGTTTTCAGGAAAACAAACCTTTTCTTGAACATTGCAGATGTTTAAGATTATTTAATCCTGGTTTTACTTCACTGTGAGGCTTTTTATAATCAAAGCAGCAGAAATCCGTCTCTTCCTGCCTCACATGCTGCAGTTTCGGCTCCTCCACCCTTCAACAATCTGCCGGCTGATGAAGAGAAGAGACCAGAGCGATGAGTGATGAGATTTAATGTATTTCCTCCAAATATCAGATCACTTGGCTAACTTTCCGCTTTAAGCTAATCCAAATCCTGTAAACTGGAAAGCGACATTATTGTCTTAACCGGCGGTGACTTTGGCATAACTGTGGGTGCAGATCACAGCCTTTGGGCGAAAACATGCGTTTATCATCTGTCATATCATCACTCATAAGTTCCCCGACAGGATGTTTTCACGCTTTGATTCGGGTTTTCACCGCCAGCCCTCCGACATCTCGGCGGAGCCGCACGAGAGCCACAAAATCCAATTTTGGTTGAAGAGCAGGAAGCCTTGGTGGAGCTGAGGTGGAGGAGAAATAAGTGGCAGCCACTGTAGCCGAGTGTGACGGGGTTAAGACACCTGTCAATCCTGCAAAAACACACCCCACACATAAGCCTCTGTAAACCCCGAAACACCCTTAATGAAACTTTTATTCTGAAAATCTCCACCAAGACACCAGATTGAGGGGAAAAAACGACCATTCTGTGTTCGAGGTGGATGTTTAAGAGTCAGAATAAGTGTATAATGTGTAACCATCAGAGGAACTGCAGCTTAAGGTAGTTTTTTAAGAGTTTTCTTTATCATGTGTTTGTTTCTTGACACATATTTTAATATAAATGTGAGAATTTGTGTTTTAAAACATGAAAAAAACATCAAGGGACTCATGGAAATTCATATTTTGGCTTCGGAGTGTGTGTCTCCGTGTCAAACACTAACAAAAACAGGGCATTAGCCTCATTTATGAGTCATTAGTACACAGAGAAATTATGAAAACAACAAACTCAGCTGACGACGTCCATGAGAGCTGCACAGGTGACAGTCTGAGCCTGAGAGGTGAGAGGACGTAATGAAATCATTTAGAAACAAAAGAGTGAAATATTTGAGGATTAGAGATTAAATACATGGCCAGATGATGTATGATTATCTGGAGATGCACAGACAACAGCGGCATTATGGGAAATTTCATCTGCAAAAGGTCAAACAGAAATTGCATCTTTTTTCTTTTTCCCGCTCGTGTCATGCACATGTTTACAGACATGCATCGGTTTCCCTCGCAGAAGCGTGCAAGCGTATCGCTGCCGGTTTGTACAAGCATGAAACAAGCATGTTTCTGTGTGCGTGTGTGTGTGTGTGTGTGTGTGTGTGAGAAATGCCTTTTCTGGTTGACATTCCACCAATATACCGACTCCACCCTCAGGACGGGCGAGAGGAAGGATGCTCGCGGGTCTTTTTTCGCAGCAGAGAGAGTCACATTATGATTCATCTTTCACTCCCTCAGAGGCGTTAGCCAATCCGTGGGTTGGTGGCGGTGTGAATCAGGGCTGTTGCAACTCCCACTCGCACACTTTGAGACTGAAAATGTGTCTTTTGGATTACAAGTAAGTGTGACTATCGAGGCTTAAGCACTGAGGCAGAGTTTATCTCATGCGCCTCTAATGTGACAATGCAAACACATTATGAAAAAAAAAGGGGGGGATTCTTGTAAACAAACAGTGAAACGAACAGAAGATGAGATCATGTTTGTTAAGTATCACTGAGTTACACAAAGGAAAAGTCTTTTTTAATTGCTAATTTAACAACATAAGCGTCCTCTGTCTTCTAAATGGGTCATCTTCTATCAGTTTATGCCACATGATCATAAATACTCCAACATATTAAAACACTGCAGACGTTTGAGGCTCCTATTCTGCGCATTTAGCCAAAGTGGAAGTAATAGCATCCCTGCAGAGATTAATAGAGTTTTGTTACTAAAATATCAGAAATAGAAATGATATAATTTAAGAAAACAATCAGAATTGAGACTCCAGGAGCTGGTTTGTGCTCTGATGAGCACAGTGAGCTCGTTTGCGGGGTTAGCGAGGCCCTTTAGGCGTCAGGTGGATTGAAAGTGTCCTCCGGAGCCGGCCGGCGGGTGTTAAACTGCAGGGCTGCAGCAGGGCGAGCCGCGAGAGCATGACTGATCTATTGAGAGGAGCATCAGTGTGAACGCAGCCGTGGCTCCAATCAATATCGCCTTATTTGTTTGTGTGCACGCGAGTGTAAAATTGCGTGTTGTCTCTCTCCGTCTCTCTCTTTCGAGTTGTGTTAGTTAGGGCCTTGCATTTAGGGAGCGACGGCAGAGAAAAAAGGAAAAAAAAGGATTGAGAGCGACGAGGGGTGGAACGGAGAGATAGTTGGCATTTCAATCCCACCGAGAGGCAAAGCGAGGAGAGTTTTCATGGAGCGATCTCGGCCTCTTTCACAAACACAAAAGCCACTTGCTCTTTTCCGAGGTGACAATGAGGCGAGCTCACTCGTTTTGCACTGACTGGCTTTAGCATCCGGATCATATTCCTCTGGTTTCATTCAAAGCCGCCCGCTATCAAGTGGCCTCTCCTGCGCCTCTTGAAGACTGCGGGTTTTGAATGAGGATGAGCAGTCGGGCTGCTTTAGCTGCCGCAGCCGCCGCCGACGACATGAGAACCTTTTTAGTTTTACATCTGATGAACCGTCGGAACAGGACGGGTCCCCCGAACCCCCCCGAACGCTGCACCGAGTGGCCAAAAGTGGCTTCAGACGAGCTCGGCTGAAGGTTTTCTCCGGGCTCCACTCTTTAACCATAAAGTGGATTAGCGCAAACACACACTACTTTGTAAAATGGATTTGTGCTACATTACACTATTTTCCTTTCATTTACTGTAACACCAACCCAGGGCTTCAATTACATTTCCCCCAAATGTGGTGAATTTCAAGGACTTAAATGAATTCTTAGCTTTTGCCCGAGGCTCGTGTCGAACAGAGGCTCATTCCTCGTAAGCAACATGAACCCACACGCTCGGATGAAAACAATGGTCTATTCAAGGCTGCAGTGCACTTTCATGAGGCAAAGCTAATTATTGATCACTGAAATATGAGGTGTTACTTTATCTGAACCACAGTGCTGAACAATCACTGACTTTGTCACATTTTCTTGCACGTACTTTAATGCTTGTTAATATTAAAACTTTATATTAAACTTCAGGGATTTTGGAAGTTTTGAGTGCAACAAATTTTAATCAAAGTGTATAAATGAACCAGGACTTGAATCACTGCATCGTCAATGGCAGATTTCATCAATTTTGCAAAAATGAAAAAAGAGGTTTTAAATTTGTCTGAGGTGGTTTTTGCATTTCGGTAAAAAGTGTTAATAAGTTCTGACGTTGTGAACATTTAATTGACATGATTGTTCAACTGTTCTGCTCCTAGAAAAGAAGAAGAAGAAACAGAAGAAGAAGAAGAAGAAGAAGAAGTGGGAACTGTTTCCCACGATGTGTAAAGACAAACACAACAGGTACGTGTGAACCCATGAGGCCACATTACTGCTGATGAAAAGAACATCGCAGCCACTTGAATGACACAATCTATCATTTATTATGAAGAAACGCCAGACGAAGAAGCCGACAAACCCTGGAGCGCTTGCACGGCGAGTGGAAGTGTCTAAAGCATCAGCACGCGGGTGAGAATCTGCGGTTGGCAAACATTTGGGTTTGGTTTTTTTTTGTTTGATTTATCTCTATTTTTACTTCTCTGTTTATTACAGACGCACAAAAACACAGCGAGTGTCACCGTCTTCTGACAGAACGACTTCACATGTTCAATCATTCTGAACCCGTTGATGGAAATTCACATAACAAACTCTTGCTTTTATTTTCTTTTTGCGCGACGAAACAAATCTGAGCCTCGAAACGACTCGACGGTTTGATGAAAACGCAGTTATGGTCCGTTTTTCTCTGAATTTAAACACATGAAGTGGAGCTTATTGACAGATTAAGAGTCAGCTGCTTGTACGTAACAAATGTTTGCGTGCACACACACACACACACACACACACACACACTCAGACCAGGAGGACCGGTATTCGAGTAGATGGCCTGATGACAGCTCCGTGACGAGGAGGCCTCGGTGCCGCGGCACATGACAGCGGAAGGCGGCGTCCCGTCAGTCAGCCGGTCGGCGTTACGGCGGCTCGGAGGTGGCAGTTGTTGTCGTTGAACTCTTGGAAAATCATGCTGAAACCTGAGCCGGGCCCCCCCCACCCCCCACCCCAGGAGAGCAGCGAAAAAAAAAAAAAACAGGTGCCCTGCACATGACGCAACTGGGTTAGTTGGGAGGGGGGGGTGACAATCAACCACCATCCTCTTCATCATGCAGTGTCAGTGAGCTCACAAGTCAAACGCCCCCCCTCCCCCGAGGAATAACCACGAGATGTTGGGACGCGGCGTTCAACTCGCATCAACTGGCTGAACTCCAGCCCGTCACAGAGTCACAGTGACCTTTTTAAACGGAGCCGTTTGAAGGCCATTTTTAATAAATATATTGTCAGGAAGTGATGCACGAACTTCACGCTGCTCCCGAAACATATTTCGCCGCGTTCACTCACCTTCTAACACAACCTCCACGCATGCAGAGGCGGCAGAAAACAGCGGCCCGGGAGGCGATGCTCAGTCAACGGCGCGCTGTCAAGCCCCCTCTGCTGTTTTCCAGCCTCTGATGGAGAGGACGGGTCAAAGGTCAGGGCCGGGCGCACACACACGGGGGAGATCTCCGTGACCTGTGCACACACGGCCTCTCACCTCGTCCACGTCACGGCAGCGCAAACAGCAGCGCAAACCGCACTGAAACATTTAGTGGCTCCCAGAGAACAATTTCTGAGAATGATGAGGAGCATCTATTATTGGCGTAGCGGTTTGACCTTGCACCTGTTCGCTTGTGGCATTAATGGAATGGGGGGGTTGCTACACACCCCCGACCCCCCCCACCCACCCGTGCCTTTCCCTTTTCATATCCCTGCTTATTTCAAATCAGTGCATCCTGACGTTGTATTTTTTGAGTGCACATGTGCAGGATTTTTCAGCCTCTCTTTAATTATGCACGTGTGTGTGAGTGGTCTTAAGAGAGGAATGTGTGTGTGTGGTGTTCTCTAATCGGTAAAATCCTCCTCAACAAACACACACACACACACACACACACGGACAATGCGGTCTGACGTCACCACAGGAACCTGATATAACGATCGCCGTGCAGTGTGCTAATTAACACTGAATGGAGCTCATAAGCGCAGTCTGTTTGCCAACAAATCAGCCGACTTGCACGCCACACACACACACACACACACACACACACACACAGGCGTTTGTCAATGAGCCGAGCAGAGACAGGGTCACACACACACACAAAAAAAATCCAGCTCATTCCAAAGAAAACACACACTGGCACCTACAGACACATGTGCGGTGCGGTGAGAGTGTGTGTGAGTGTGTGTGTGTGTGTGTGTGTGTGTGTGCTCCTTTATTACGGGTGTAAACAGCATGACAAGGCACAAGACTTTGAGGAAATCGTGTCCTTATTCAAGTGCCCTTAAGCTGTTCTCCCTCCCCGCTGCAGTAAACAGTATCATTATTTATATCACCATCGCCTATGAGGGTGTGTACATACACTGAGGAAAAGCACAGCACTCGCCGCCACACACACTTACACACACACACACACAATTCAAACACACACACTCATGCACAAGCGCTGGTCTCCTTTGAGATGTCAGCGATCTGCTCACGGTTTGGTGGAGCCATTGTTCAGAAGGGCTCATATTCTTTAACGGGGGGCCTTTTGTTGTTGTAAACAGCATGAATTTTTAATCCGGGCCCAAGATTCTGGGCCCGTAATGAATGTGTCTGCGGCAGCCAGCCTCTCTGGGGAGGGAGGCCCCCGGCTCCTGTTGCTAAGTTTCAGCAATGCCTGAGTTCTGGAGGAATCAGCCTGTTACGCCCCACCAATCTACTACACACACACACACACACACACAGGAATATATATATATATTTATGTGCATTTGGGCACAAAGTCGCCTACTTTCGTGGACACACAACAGCAGCCTTTGACTTTACACACAAGAACTTTAAAATAACAAACTTAAACATGATACATTTTATTCTATGCAATGTTTAGATGCTTATTCATAACAAAAATATATATACAGACACACACAGGAGTGCAAAACATACACACCGCGTCACTTCAGACGTCCACAGAAAGACAGCAACATTTTTCAATTAACTTCCCTCTTTTCTATTAAGTCCCTTCCTCTTGCCGATCGGGCTGATTTGAGGAGGAGGTCTGTGTTTTCCTTTTTCCTGCTTGCTTTTTCTCCTCCTCCTCGGATCCATATATTCGATTCTGCAGCCAGAAGCTGTCACTCATTTTATTAGTCTGGAGCTCGCCCGTTCAATGGAGTCGATTCGGAGCGTCGGACGGTGACCTGAAGGAGTTCCTCCTTAACGCCGAAAACCAAAAAAAATTAACCTCCCCTTCCATCGAGCATCCTGACCGCCATCGACGACAGAGAAGTGTTGGTTAAAAAAAAATCTGACAACAGATCTGACCGCCGAGAGGAACGAGGCGTTGTGTGCATTTCCCAGAATGCACACGGCGACTGTTTGCGGGCGAGTACACGGTTAAGAGGCGAAGCTCCACGATGGATTTGTCTTATTTAAGCTCGACTTTCTTCCCGACACATTAACACAAGTCTCATCTCAGACTGTAGAGCGAAATTAAAAAAAAAGAAAAAAAAAAGAAGCAGCAGAAGTCGTGTGATGTGGAGTCTGGAAATAGATCTGCTCCCGTCGGAGTCTTTTCTGTCATCAAGAAAAGCTTCGATAAAAAACTGAGAGATGTACACGATGTGTCGAAGGGTTAAATCAAAGTGTTGCCTGTTTTTTAAGAAAAAAAAACGCAGTGGAATTCTCCTCTGCCCTCTTTTTATTTTTTTTTCTGTCTTCCCCTCCCGAAGCGATTAAATTGCTGATTGATTTTTGCATCCCGGCTCGATTCCTTGCCCCCTCGCTCTCCGTCTCTCCGCCATTGATCCTCACAAGGCTGCTGACTCCAAAGTCAGAGGACCCATCCTCTCTGGCCTCCGGAAATGAACTTGTTAGATGGGCTGTGCGATTTATTGCTCATGAGGCCAGGGTGTCTCTGTGTGAATGTGTGTGTGTGAGCGTCTATAGGGGGCTGTGTTTGTGTGTGTGTGTGTGTGTGAGTGTGTGTGTGTCTGCTGCTTTCACAGGGTAGAAAATTTATTGCATGTCTGCATTTCTCTGAACACCAGTGTGTGTGTGTGTGTGTGTGTGCAACCATGAGAGGGAGAAAAGTGTTGAATTTATACCATCGTGTGTGTGTGTGTGTGTGTGTGTGTGTGTGTGGATGTAATTCATCTTTGTTAATGTTAAACATCATGCCACACAAGCTGAAGATCTTCTTCCCTCCAACACGTTCACTTCCTGTTTAACTGCACTTTAACGTCCAGAAAAATCCGGAGTTATTGAACGCATCGCGGCTTTGTTTGGCGCTTATTTCTGCTGACGTGAGGTTTTTTCCTTAAAAGTTCCTCCCGGTTTCTCCTGGGCGTTGCTGCTGCTGCTGCTGCTAACCGATGGGATCCGTCCACCTGTGTGTGGCGTCACACACACCGGCCCTGTCCTCCACTGCAGCCTCCTCTGACATATTGATTGGGTTCCATTTAAAAGCCCTGTTCTCCCACCGTTATTTACTCCAATAGTAAATCTTTACAATGCCGTAAAAGACTGTTTTACACACTTGAATTATACAATCTCCCCGCTGCAGCAGCCAGACAGGCGTGTGTCAGGCAGCGAGGGGAGGAGGAGGAGGAGGAG
>JAQNCA010000027.1:19910837-19922589 GCA_029783725.1 Acanthurus tractus | reverse complement strand
AATAAAGAAGGGAAAAAAAAGGCTACGATTACTCACCTCTTCAACACTACAGGGTAAAACCACTCGGCTGCAAGAGAGAGAGAAGTTTGGTAATATTCACACACATTTGTCGTCTTGATATTACACAATAAGCCAGGAGCACAATATTTGTACTTTAATGCAAAAGCCCTCTAAAAGTAGCTTCAAACTCAAGTTCACACTTTATATCTCCATACAAAAGGCAAAAAATCAAACACTGCAGGAGAAGTGGTAAAGACATGGCTACACAACAATGGAAACTAAACTCCAACGCAACAATGCACAGAAACCTCAGCACTGAAGAACAGGAAGCAGCTTGTGGCCACTTTTCTTTAGGGTTTAACCTATTACAGCATATTTTGACTGCTGACTTCAGCAAGATGAAACATTTCTCTAGACCAGAAGTGGAACAGATATGGCTCAATTTAGCTGAGATTGGATATGACCAAGAGGTGAATAAAACCCCAATGAAAGAGGGAAAGAGCAAAGAAAAATGGAAGCAGTGAGCCATTTTGGGCTAAGACACTGCTTGAAAGAAATGAATGATCTGGACAGATAAGTGACAGAGGGTGCTGCTATTTGAAAAACAAAAATAATGTCTGAACATTTACCTAACATATCGTAACGTTAAAGACAGTATTTACTTTTTGCATGTTAAAAGTGTGCTGCAACTTTTTTCCTACATCAGGGTGTGGCATGTTGTGCCTAAAACAATTGCATCATTTACCTTGATGAACATGAAGCTAAGGTCTATGACCACTAACTGCACAGTGCAGGGGAAACTAGAATTACTGCTTCACAAATGTTTGCCTCTGCAACCAGTCAAGTTGCATCTTACATCCATGTCTGTCCAGACTCATATGTTGTAGAGGTGCCTACAAGATGAGTATTTTCTTTCGCATCCTGTTAGATATTTGATATAAAACATTGTTATAATAAACGTATAAATTCTTGAGTTATGGTCAAAAATGTTAATGTTATTTTGACATTAGAGGTATCCTGACATCCTTGCCACAGTTATTCTTATCAATTCATTTTTGAGTGCAAGTGGGCTTTTGTGCCAAATTTTAGGAAATTTTCTCATGGTGTCCATATAAATTGCATTCACATGAACAGGATGGACAGCTGGACGAATGGACATGCATATGGACCAATGAACTACCTAAAAACATAATGCCTTCAGCCACAGCTGACACCTGCGCAGAAGCATTAAAATAGACAGTGGGGAGAAAAAGTTCCCTAAAGTTTGTATCTTAAAGTATTTATTATTTTCATTCCATAAATTCTTTGGAGCTGCTACAACAAGGCCAATGACTATAAAGTAGACAGAACCCCAAAGTTAGACAAAGTGTAAAATGCAGAATTGAAGAATATGAATGCAACTTGAAAAAAATACAGGGTTTCCCAACAATTTTTGACATATTTTTAAAGCACCTAAGCAAAATGAACAGAAAGAAAATGAAAATGTAGAGGCGGCTTGTTAACAAGAGCTGATTGTTGCTCTGAACTTTGAGAAGTCCACCTGTGGGAAGAAGTGGGATCAGCAGAGGCAAGAACTGGGTTGAAGAGTTTGTAGCTGAATGTGCAGAGTCAGATATTCCATAAAAAAAAAAATGAAAAAGCTACATCCGTTTCTGGTCAAGTACTGTAAACAAGGAGGAGTGTTGTCCAAACGTGACAGCAGCCTCTGTAAGACTCACTCAGCCTGTGTGTTCAAGCTGTATGTGAAGGCTGTCCTGTAGAAGATCTGTTTGTTCAAAAAAAACAAATACTTAAAAAAAATAGTGCAATGATGGGCTAAACCAAATCCATCAATATTCAACTTCATGATGAATTTTGTTGTAAAGCATGTATTCAAACAAAATAAAAATAGAAAACATAGAATTTGGGGAATAAATAAGACAGAATGTGAAAGGAAGATAGTTCATCGATGTACACAGTCTCCTCCTAATAAGTAAACCTTATGTATAGACCCCAGTGAAGTTTGTGAATTTCCGATAATTAATGTCTTTTTCTGCTTATCACACTGCTATTCTCATGGGATTAAGGCAATGCAGTGTTGAAGAGCAGTTTCTAAACAAGTTAAATGTACTGTAGTGACATTGTTATGGATTCAGGCACTGTGATAATATGGTTTGACATAGCTCAAAGGTATATCTATCTTTCTCAGTTTCTATAAAATGTGACAATAAACTCAGAATTCTCACCCATCCATCCCACCATGCATCCACTCCTAATGTCCAAGTGAAACTCAGAGTTAAAACTTTATTTATGGACTTTCAATTCAAGAAATCTTCCAGGTTTAGGCATATTCTTGGAGAAAACTACAGTGTGGATCAGAGTTAAGTTCTTCAAGGACTATATGAAGCCACTAACTATAGCCTACGTGACCCACATGAAGGGACAAATCTTTCTAAGATTCAGTCAAATGAAATAAAAAAAGCATAAACCATATCTGGTGCTTGTTTTTATCTTTTCTGATCTGCCTCACAAGTAACACTGATATTTTTAGATTTAACCCTGAGGGTTAATTTGATTGCTTGTTTGTTACACTCTTACTTTACACTTGAAATTCTTATCTCATTTATTTTGTGCCACATTCATGTTATTGGGGATTTAAAGACTTCTTGTTTGTGAGTTCATGTATTGTAAGCAGGATAAATGGAACAAAAGTCTCAGACTTAAAGAAGCCATGTTAGTCAGAGTTACATAAAACTAATGTTGGGTCCTGCACGTAGGAAAAATAGTTTCGATGATTGGTGGCTATAACAAGCTGGTCAGACTTTATTATAACATTATATCACATCTTGATCAAAACAAATTCCTTCACTAACGTAACTCAAGTTAGAGACTAGCTAGCATTCTTAAAATTTTGGGGGGCATACATTTGGCAAATGTTTTTAAGCTAACACTTGCTAACATAAACTAGACTGTCTGTGCGGGATTACGACGACTTTACTGTTGTGGCTTGTCATATTTTCCTGTATGATGATCATCATCATGTGCATCTTTTTATCCAACTTCATGACTCAGACAGCTAACAGCTAAATTGCTAGCGTATCCAAATATACTACAACCGCTAGCTAGTTAGTTGACTGATTTGACACAAAACAAAGATCGGCGAATTGCCCAGTTAATCAAAGTTTTACTATCTTGCATAAGATTTAACTTGCCACCGCAAGTTTATGTGTCATTGTTCCAAAGATAACATTAGCAGCGCTTGGCGACCTCTCATTCATGTTATCGTTAAAGTTAGCTAGCATTAGCAAATCGTAAGCTAACGCATTGGCTCAAGTTGGCTTATATTTTAAAGCTTAAAAGGACAAGTGTCGGGCGTTTTTAACTCTTAAATCCACACAGTACGGACAGAAGTGCTCAGAAACCAGCTACCGAAGGTGAACACACGAGAAATAGCGGAACAACGGCAGCTGTCACACGGTGCCACACCGCTGTCAAAGCCGGTAAGGTAGGCCAGAGGAACTCCTGAACAATCCCACCCTTCCCTCGTGTTTCTGACACGGGCACTGGGTGATGCAAAGTTTTCACGAGAGTGCAACCACCGAAAAAAAAAAAACACACAACCCTGCCCTACCGAAACCGTCACCGGACGATACTTTGCTTTCACAAAACAACAGCTTACACACAAAAAAAAACATTCGTAAAGTTACTCACTACTCCTTGATGAGGACCATGGTAGCTTCCTCCTCGCGACACTACCGTTAACGTTACCGCTAAGTTACTGCCTCGCGACCGTTAATTGCCGCTGACGTCTTGAGCTGCTGCGAGCGGCGCGCGGTCCCTCCCTCGCGAGCGGTGATTTGCAACACGAGACGAAGCCTAACCTACTAGTTAGTCTGAACCAATAACATCCCTCTCTAGTCGCCTTTAACCCGCCTATCGTGCGTCTGATCGAATAAAGCGACACCGGTTATTCAGCAATAAAACAGCCACACCGGTTATTACGGTACTATATAATTCAGATTTATTTATTTATGAAAATCTGTTTTAGTATAATGGTATTATATATATGTAATCTGATTACTTGCCGCAGGGCCTGAAGCCCACTTACCTTGGTTTATAATGACGTGTCCTTGTACTTGACGTGTGGCACTGGCTGTATTCAATGTAAATCTATTATGTTTGGTTTAAAATGTTTTTGCAAATGTCCCTTTAAAATAAAACTACCTTCTTGCATTTATTTTATATTTAATTGCTAGCCACTCAGCCATTCCGCTCCATCTGCATATCTATATAAAAGCACAGAAACAAGACAGCAAACATGATGTTTTTTTTATTGAAACTGTTTACTGATAAATGACAGATGGTTGTCATGAAACTTTCATGTTTAATCTCAAAAAATCATGGGCTAAAAAGGTCATACATGGTACTTAACATTGAATAGCAAGAGAATCCATGCTTCAGAGCAGACACTCAATTCACAAAGAAATCAGGCAAAATGCCCTTTTGATTTCAATAAAAAATATTAAATCTTTTTTTTCCCACTCAATCCATCTTTACATGGTACAGGTTTGTTCACTTTTTAATAATATAAAAACGCTTAATACTGATTGTGAAACACCAGAATTAATTTACAAAACATAATAATTATTATAATATTAATAACAATAACAAACAATAATAACAATAACCATTAAATTTAAAAACAAAAAATATATATATATAATGGAGGAAATAAATCAGTCATCGCTGTTGTATCTTGGCCCAAATAAACAGCAAAGTTTTGGGGGAAAAAATACCAAATGGCATTTACATCTACCTGACACACAGTTACACACAAACACAGTATCAGGTCGTTGAGTATTTCTCATTGCCATTTACAGTGTTATGGGCACAAAGACAAGACATTCTCTAAAGCATTCATGTGCCTTTGCAGGTTCACACTCACTGACCAATCCCAATCCTTTTCACTGTCAGTCAAGCTTGGTGGACCAATGGCGGCCCTCGAAAAAAGTGCCCTTCTCCTCCAGCACACAGGATAGTAAATGATAGAGCAAAGTATAGGACCGTTTCAAACGTCTCAGCATTTAGAGGAAGGGAAAAATCTTCCAGGCGACAGGAACTTGTATCCATTGCCAGCAGGTAGGCGGATAGAACGAGCACCAGGGCTACTGCTTGTGGAAATGGTCGGCGAGGGGGCCACTTTTCTGGGGTTGGAGCAGTGGTGTCCATTGGAGGAGTTCTTGCTGCTCCTGTCTACTGACTGTATCCCCAGCTCTCGCAGCTCCAGGCTGTCTTGGGTTTCGTTAGGGGAGCAATGACGTGGGGAGAGGTTCAGAAGGCTCAGTACATCCCTGCTGGCAGACGCGAGGGGTCCAGGAGTGCCGTGGACAGCTTTGACAGGACCTAGATGTTGCTGCTGCTGCTGCTGGGCTGCAGCGTTAGCCCAGAAGGTCTTCAGATTGTGGATGGCTTGGACTTTTTCATCAATGACCCCTCTTCTTAGCCGGTCCAAGTCCGGGGCGTCGGCCGATGTGGAGCAGGCAGAACCTGTGGAGGAGTAGGACAGGGCAGGGGATGGAGCGCTACCAGCTGGGGACTGGTGACCAGAACTGGGCGACACATTACTTGGAGAACGCGAGATGTGGCCGCTGTACGGGGAGCTGGGGTACTTTAACTTGAACTGTGCGTGGCTGTCCAGGGTGGGCGAGGGATGGCTGCCCTCCTTCTGGGAAGACTCGGAGACTGCAGGACTGTTGTAGCCCGAGCTTATCTTCTGCAGCGAAGAGGAACGGGAAGGAGGTTTGGGTCTCGGGGAGGATTGAGCTCGGCCGCCGGCGCTGTTAGGACGGCTGAACGCGCTTGTTTCAGAAGAGCGGAACGTGCTGCTCCGGGCCGAGGTTCCTCCGGATGTCCCGCCTTCTGCCCCGGCCCGCTGAAGACTACCCACAGCCCTTAGATGGCTCTGAGTCTCCTCCAGGATCTTCTTGGCCAGCTCTTGAGGATCCAGAGGGACAGTTTTTTCTTCCTGAGACTTGACAGTACTGTCCGTCTCGGTGCTGGACTGGTCCGACTCACCTGTATCTGAGCTGCTCACCTTACCCACCTTCTGGAACGGGGAGTTCGGGCTGGGCACCAGGCATGTTTTGACGGGGGATGTCGGGGTGCTGACACTCCCCCTCGATGATACGGATACAGTGTAGCCTCTCCCTGCTCCCGGGGCCGACCCACCAACGACCCCCCTGCCTCCGCGGTGGTGGCGCTGGCTGTGGCCTGGCGGCAGAGGCAGAGAGTCACAGTGACTTCCCAGCGGCTCGCTGCTGATGATGGAGAAGCCTTCGTATTCCTCGTCGTCCCCGCGGGTTCCTGACGCTGCAGCAGCAGCAGCCCCGTGAGGAGAGGAGCGACTGCGAGGAACATGAGGGTGTTTGTGGATTGAGTAGTGCGCCGTGGCCCCGCCGCGTTGCCGGTGACCGAGGAAATCACAGTCTGACTTGGAGGCGAAGCTCATGGAGGAGGCCACGGAGCTGAGGCTGTAGACGGAGATAGCATCCGATGCCTGATTGTCCAGGCAGGGGGGAGAGAAGGGGAGGCTGGAGTATCCGATGGGCAGGGGGTTGGACACGGACTGGGCTGAAGCTAGAGACTCGAGGGAAGATGAGCTGTCCAGACTGAGACGTTTGGGCAGTTCTGTGGAGTCTGAGGAGATAAAAGAGGAGAAAAATGAAGTACCGACAAGCGACTGAAAAACGTTGAAAAACAGATGAGCAAAGAAACCCTCTTACCAAACAGTGCCAGCAGAGACTGGAGAGCAAAGTGCAAGGTGCGGCGGTTGGCTAGCTTGCCTGTCTTCAGCACCACTTCCTCTTGGCCGACCTCACACAAGTCAAATCCTGTTCACACGCACGCACACAGAACAACATGATTTTTAAAAAGTTGTCTTGTGTCGGTGACTCAACAGGTGGGAGGGAAGTTGGAAGGAACAAGAACAAGAACTGACAAGTTTCTTAGGTAACAGATGACTCACCAAGAGCAGCCAGAAATTCATGGCATCCCGGCAGCCTCCATAGTTGCACGCTAATGGACACCTGAATGGGCAGGAGAGAGAAATCCTGTTCTTTCTCTCCTGTCTGGAGTTGGACTAGCACCTGGTGGAGCTGGAGAAGAAAAAAGGGAGAAGACAAATGGGGAAAGGAGGCAGAGATATGAATAAGTAAAAGATTATTAAAAGTGATTATTAAAGCTTCAGATGTGATTGATTGTTAGGTTTTGAATCTGTTTGAATTAACATTAAAGCCCTGTGCACGAGCACTCGGGGCACCAGAACATCTGCAGGAGAGCAGAGCTGAAGGACTCTCAGCTTTGTGTGAGTTACACGTGTCCTCGCAGCACACCCGCCTGTTTTCTTCGGGGATTACTCGGCTTGGAACATAGAAACCTTTGTCAACCTGACGTAACAGTGCAGGAAACAGAACCGTGCCTCGTCTCCCTCACTCCGCTCTTCGTGATTATTAGAGGTTTGTTTGTTTTTTTTAAAAATCATAGCTTTATCCCTTCTATCACCATGACTAAGTCAATAACCTGAAACGAACCAGGGATTTTAAATCCCTCAATATTCAAAAATCTCTTGGATCTGACAGCAGGAGCGAGCAATGAAAACAACATCACGAACAAGACAACAGAGTTCGGCTACACGTGACGCATGCAGAATCTGAACGGCGTGAAAACTAATCATTAAATTGTTACGCGGCTACAGAAGAAGTGTTGTTTTAGAAAGTTCAGCATGACAGACAGAAGAGTGGAGGTGAAGGGCGGAGCAGAATGGAGTGCAGGTAGATGAAGGCACACTTACCATCGCCACCATATTTTTAACAGCCTTCAGACCGCATGTTAGGGGGCAGGAGAGAGAGAGAATAGGCTTTAATTGCATGCAAACAGGCCATTCACCAAAAGTACAGCGGTTCAGGTCAACAAGGAGGACAACAGCAACAAGGAACAGAGTTAAGTGTTTCACACAGCACAGCGTTCGATGCCAACAGCGTTCGTAGATTAGGCTGAGCATGTTTCATGCTCTTTGCATTAAGTATTCACAGTATGAGGCAACAAAAAAAAAAAAAAAGGCTAATCGCAGTTTAACGGCGAGCATGTGATCGCCACATGTGACACGTAAACAGGGATAAACCTCTGTGTGAGTGTAAGATTAATTCTCCGGTGTCACGAGCCTCTCAGGACTCAGATTGAAGTTGAGACTTTGTACTTGAAGGACCAGTTCGTTAGGCTTCGGCGCAGTATTTCCAATGGAGATTAAAGCTGCAGCTTGAGTTGCGTCAGCGTGCATCCAGTTATGACGAAACCAGGTTATGTAATGAAATATCCCCTAATATTTTCCTCCAGCCAGAACTTGAAGGTACACTGATGTCATAAAGTTTCAGAGAGAGTGGGAGGAAATGCCTCAACAGTTCCAAAAACTATTTTAAGCAAAGGTGTTTTTCATTTCAAATCCAAAGACCAATTTCTATTTGTTGCATTGGATTTAAAAATCCGGCAGCATTGTGATGCGAGCTGCAGGGGCCTACCCGGTTGATGAGCTGCTCTCCTGCCTCTGAAGCTGTGATGAGTTTGCACAAAGCCTGGAGAGCTGGAGGCGGCAGACCTGAGGGATGGGATCAAAGGAAGTTCTTCATTAATCATAGACGAGGCCCATTCTTTCCACCCCTGAACTAAGTAGCTCTATGAATAAACCAGTGATATGTGGAGTGCTATCAAATGTTACAAAACAAAAGGACAAAACTGGCTGCGATGTAGGTGAGAAATGTAAAAATAACATCAGGTGAAATACAGCAAAAACAACCGGTGAAAGGTGGACTGATCCGGTGATTTTTGAACTGTGGGTTTTGAACGCGTACCCAGCAGTGATTGTAGAGTGGTGCTGCACTGCTGGAGCCGGTCTCCTGGATCAGCAGTGGGGAAGAAGACAGCGGCGGGGATACCGGGGCCGGCGGAGTCCAGACGGAAGCCCACAGCCGTCAGCAGGGCCTGCCAGCCGGGGACGCCCCCCACCTTGTTCTCCACACTTTGCTGGGACGTGTACATGGAGTTACGCTGGCCGTTCTGTATCCTCTGAAGAGACTTCTCCACCTGCCAGGGTCATGAAAATGAGTTTATTTGTGTGTCTTCGGTTGTCACGTTTAACACGGTCAGAAAGTGTGTGTTTGCATCACGTCTCACCAGGTGGAGTAAAACTCTCAGAGCATCACGCGCTCGATCTGGATACTGCAGAATCTCTGCCAGAGCTTGGCCAATGAGGGAGGACGGGCTGTTGAGCTTGACATCATTACCAATGAGCATGTATCCTGGACAGGAAAGAAAAGCAATAAGGTCGTATTCTTGAATCGCAGAAATGTGGAATCGACAGAGAAGTGAGGAACATCTCTGACCTGCCCAGTTGGAGGGGTGCGAGTACTGCTTGCTGCTCTGGACCGTCTTCATGGCGTCCGCCAGCGCTGCGCTCGCCTTGGTCCCGTTCAGCAGGGCGGTGTAGAAGGCATGGACAAAAACTTTGGATGCTGCGACGGGGACGGGCCACAGGGACACCAGGACGCACTGAGCCCCGGCGGCCAGGAAGGCTCTGGTTAATCCCACGACCCCGTCTGCCGTCACTTTGCTGCTGGACTCCTGATAAGACCTGCAGCCACGGCGGCAAACAAACAGATTATTATTTAATATCAAATGTTTCCACCATAATTTGCTTGTATCATCTTTTAAAACTGTGCTGAGCTGTTCTCCTGAGCTTCATCTGTGTGTAACTTAATTCTTAACCAACATCTACTTCTAAGACTTTGATAAAAGATAAAATGAAATAAAACTCCAGCAGAGACCACAGCTGAAACTCACCCCAGCACCACCAGCTTGACAGGCAGCCTCAGGTCCAGTATATCAGCAGCTGTGAGCAGGAACTCCTGCAGGGGGGGGCTGTCGCAGATGCTCTCCACATCACTGCCGTCATCCTGCATGTGGAGGGACTCTGGGATGGTGTAGCCGCTTCCGATGGAGCCCTTCCTGCCCCGGCCGCTGCTGCCTCTCCTCCCCCCCGCGCCTCTCCCCACCGTTCCGACTCCCACGCTGGCACTTGCCCCGCCGGGAACGCCCTCCGGGTTCGGGGTGAGCACCAGAGCGGCTAACTTCCACGAAATGTGGGTGGCGAAGTGGGCGCACTCAGCCTGCGTGAGGGCGCTCATCACCCTCTCCTTGGTGGCAGCCGAGCCGGCCAGAGGTTGGCAGCCCAGCAGCTCGGCCACCATCAAAGCCTCCTCCTCTGCCGAGGACATGGGCCCCCACAGCCAGCGGTCCATCACAGGCGAGGGCAGCCTGGGGTTCCCCACCACCGCTGCCATGGAGACGCCGCCACACGGAGCCGGTCCCGGCCGTCTGGAGTGAGCCTGAGAGCACGACGACACACGTTACAGCAGGTAAAGACAGTAATCGAGTCATTTCAAAAGAGAATATCATCATCGTGTTTTAATAAAAGCGTGGCCTTATTTTTCAGTCGTTAACGAGAAGCTCAACCTTTGCACTGGATCCAAGGCCGTGGATGGAGGGAACGGCAATGAGGCTGAAGCGCTCGTACAGGTATTCATTGGAGGAACTTCCTTTTAGCAGGGCGAAGGGGATGAGGTAAAGTTCTCCTTCCAGCACCATCACCAGCTGCCTGTGTCTGCCGACAGGCCCGCTGGAGTGCATCAAGCCCTGCCGGACAACAGGGTCAGTCACGGAAATGCACGAGCACAAAAACAACATTCAACACCAGGTTCTTTTCATTTCTAAAAAACTGCATTTTTTTCTGTTGTGCTTTTCTCTCCGCCTCACGACGACATAAACAGCCAGACAATGATGCGCGGAGGCCGTACGTACCCCCTCCATGGGCGCGATGAGCAGGTCGTAAAGTGCTCGGAGGGGAGGCTTTCCCAGGTTGCTGGAGCGGCGAGGCAGGGAGGAGTTCCCGTCTTTGGCAGGTGACATGGTGTTACTGAACAGGCTGGTCATACTCTGGCAACTCCTGCACGAACAACACAAACAGGAGCTGCTTTCATTTCCTGCATCATACCTTTATTGTGCAAACCCATTACTGTTCCCAGTCTGCAGCACAATGCATCAACAGGAAACTCTAAAAACATGAACTTGGACTAGTTTTCTCTTTACTTTACATCAAACGTGTCCCTTTTTCCTCCATAGCTGCAAATATTCAAGATATCATAGAGCATAAACCATGTTTTAGTCCCATAAGTCAGTATAATAATATAAATATCAGGTCTAATTTCATATAATTTCATGCTGCAACACAAGAAAACTATAACTTCTAATACAACCTGAAGGTCAGCAGAGGAAAATGCTGCATGATAATTAGTCTCAATTAGGAACAAGAAGCAGAACTCGTGCGCAGACAGTAAACAGCGTGTAAACTGGGATTTCACGCATCAAACCAACCGATTGCATCAAACCATCCCGCCGCAATTAACGAGCCGCGCAGATGTGCCGGCATCGCGGGCTGACAAACTCCATTTCTTACTCTCAGCAGCAGTTCTTACATCAAATGTGGCTCTAGCGAGACACAAACTCAGCCCCTGCAGTTCCTGCGAGTGTGTGTGTGCGGCGGCGGCGGCGGTACAAAGCTGCAGCAGAAGAAGAACGATATCTGAAGGTCTTGATCACACAGGCCCATCTTTCTCTCTGTAACAGGCTCGCTGTCACGTCTAAGCCACACTGAGTAAGAGGCGAT